>OOFE01005006.1:6329-19197 GCA_900323365.1 Monocentris japonica
GTGGGGGGGTGGGGGAGGGGTCACAAATAAAGTTCCTCCACATTTTTGGAAAACAAATTCCAAGACATGTCTACAACTGCTGTGACATTGTGACCATTACCAATATCTGTCAGGATCACATTTATTTTTTTGTTCGAGAAGCTGATTTCAATGTCTGACTCCCAAGATGTTCTTTTGACTAGCTACAACCATCAGTTAGGACTTGTGTAATCAGGAAACTGTATTGGTATTTATGGGGACATTCTTTTAAAAGCTAATATGATGAAAAATACTATGAACTTATTTCCATAGCTTTTTCATAACTCTTTGGATAGGTGTTATTTTCCACAGTTTTCAAATTCCATTATTTTTCCATTACCGTAGGAAACTTGCAACACGATGTAAAGCCAAGAGGTTTGTGTTGTGCTGCTGACAGGTAAGGAACAAAAAGTAGCACATCGCTACTACCGGATGAAATGCAAAAAGGTCAACTGCTGATGAATTAAATTGAACAAAAAAAAAATATATATATATATAGCCAGTTAAATATATAGCCACCTCCTAACATAATTCATCAACTCAAATAGAAATGATAATTATATCCATGTTAGCATCGTTTACTGGATGTTTAAACAGGGATGCACTCTGATAGGTGCATTAGTCAGGAGTCAGATTCTTTGATAAGTTGGCTTTTTTAACTTTAATTAGTCCGCAATGAATCATGGGTGTTGTGAAGCGTGAGCAGAGACTTAATTATCCTTGTTTAGACTTAATTCAACACACTTAGTTCTGCTTGTATGTTACTCAACTGTGGAACATAGAAAGAGCTTATATCTTTTTGACAACGTCTGAATTTGTCACTCAACACCAGATTCACTTCACATTTGCTGACCTGTTTTTCTTGGCTGCTGCCTCTGTGATAAGCGTCTCTTCTCTTGCGCTGATCTTGTGGGCTCTCTCCTCACAGCCGCCGCCTTGCTCCTTTTAACCCGCTCCGTTTTCTCAACGTCCCCAAACCTCTCAGTCCTCAAATACTCATCGCTCTTCCTCTTCTTGCTCCTCGCTGCCATGTCAAACTCAGTCCGGCTGTGCACCGGGAATGTCAAGTCCTCCTGAACAGACTGAGGCAGAATAGAGTCCGAAGGCAGAGGCGAGGTGACAGTGAATGTGACCAAGGACGAGGGGGAAGTGACTGGGAATGTGAAAGGAGCGGGAACTACGGATGGAGAGGTGATTGGGAAGGTGACGGATGTGGACGGACCGCCGCGCATTGGAGTGAAGCTGAAGGAGGCTTGCTGTCCGTTATACGGGGAGCTGGTTGCCCGAGAGCTCTGCCACTCCTCGGTTCTTGCGTCCGGGTCTATAACGGGGAGGCATGGGGTTCCTGGTCTAGACTCACACTGACTGCTGCCATCAGACAAGTCAAGTGTTTTCTCCAAGAGCCTTCGCCTTGACTTAGTTACTTTCCTCCCAGCTGGGTTAGTCACCTCCAGGGGTGCTGCCGCCGCTGGTGCTTTGCTCTTGGTCACTGTGGCAGACGTAAAAGAAGCCTTCTTGATTCTTAGGGCAGCATGATCGACCTCTACCTCTGGAGCAACAACCTGGTTTGCGACAGGCTTTTTGCTGACAAAGAATGTAAGTCTTGGCTCGTTGGACTCTGACTGTTCAGGGCTATCAGGAACCGCGATGAGG
This sequence comes from Monocentris japonica, assembly GCA_900323365.1. Lineage (NCBI taxonomy): Eukaryota > Metazoa > Chordata > Actinopteri > Trachichthyiformes > Monocentridae > Monocentris > Monocentris japonica. The sequence goes on from OOFE01005006.1 coordinate 8,001, forward strand.
GCCGTTTTATCAAGCCCGCAGCCATGATTCCCACTCCTGGATTCCAATGAATCTGAAAGGTCGTAACTGGAGCAGGTGTCCGGAGGACTGGCGTTAACGTGGGGCAGATCAGAGTCAATGAGGGCCAGTGCATCTCTCACAGACAGAACTGGAGTTCCAGGTAGTGCTCTGTCACTTTCATCAGCCACAAATTGACCAGCGGCAGGAGCCAGACTTTCAACTGATTGAATATGAGGCATGAGGGTTTTAAACCTCTCTGGCGTCCCTACAGGTGAGACTGTCCTGTTCAGCACTCTGGTGAGCTCTCCGTTTTCGGGTTTACCTACTAAGCCATCCATCAGTTGGACGGCTGGGACAAGCAAGACAACGGGAGAGTTCTTCTGAACACTGTGGACATTTTCCAAGTTGGCCTGCTCCGACCAGGCCAGAGACCTTTGCCTCTGAGTGGGTTTACAAGCTCTTTGCTGCTCGAACTGCTCGGGTTTAGAGCAGTCTTCAATGGGACTGCGCTTTGAGAGGGACCTCTCTCTGACCCCCACCCCTTCATTGAGCGATGCGAGCGGGCTTCGGGGCTTTTCCCGCTTGTACTGCGGGTTTCGTGACACCTGGAAGGTTTTGTTAGCTGCGATCTTCAGGGAGGATTCCGTTTTCTTGCCCCTGGGTGCTGCGGGTCGTTCACCCACCCTCTTGTTTTTTATTGAATCCCATAAGCTTTTCTGAAACGCAGGGAAACAAAAATGAGAAGCCGTTTTTCTAGGTGATGCTGTGCTACTGCCCTGATGATGTGCAACTGAGGCTACATGTGAATATGACTGATGGTGATTGGGTCACTCGCCATTTCTCTCCTCCTTTAACACTTTTCAACTACAATGTGACTAAAAACAAGAAGACTAAGCCGGGATCACAGAGGCTTGCTACTAGCATTTGATTAGCAGCTGCAAAAGTCAATGCAGCCAGTTATATGAAAACATTTACCTTTTTCTTTTTTGGTGCCTCTGCTCTCCCAAGCAGAACAGCTTGGTGTTTGAGGACCCCATTGGCATTGAAGATGAGGAGCTCTCGGACTCCACCTTCCTCTGTCGGGGTCCAGGTCACTGTCAAACTGAATGATGTTTCAGGCTGCAGACAAAAAGCGCAGAGATGCAAACAGGATGACACAAAAAGCATCAAGGCGTCAGAGAATGATAGTAGTAATAGTGTTAATGCCATTCAACACTACGTCACCATTAAAACTGAAGTCCTGGAGGAAAAGAGGAAACCTTCTAAGACTAACGTTAAAACTTAGATTAATGAAGTTCCTGGATGTGACAGCAGGGAGTAGGACACACGTTTCACCCCTGCTTCACCTTGCTGCAGAGTATAGTATAGTAAAGGTTGTGTCAGTAGATGATGTTTTATAGGTTAATTCACTTAAGTCGTGTTCATTTGGTTGTGCATCAGTCCTGAGAAGGTCGAGGGAAAATATGTGACTACGTTAGCTCACTCGGAAGACCCAAACTCGGTCGCAAAGGTTTGTAAAACAGAAAGATTTTAGATTTTTCTCTTACCTGGACTGAGAATCTGCTCTGGTCCACAGAAAAACCTTTAGACGATGGGATCTTGTCGATTGTAACCTCCGCGACTGCATCCTCGGTGGGATTCTCAATGCGCAGAATAGCCGATTTGGAGGTGCCCAACTTTACAGATCCAAATGTCACAAACGGAGCTTTGGAAAACTGGATCAAACTCAAAACCGGAACGTCATTTTCTTTGTTGTTGTCGTCCTTCTTTATTGGACTGAAGTCCAGGAATCCACGCCGCGTAGAAGTCGCCGTTTCAGCCATTTTAAATGTGTACAAAAAAGTGACTAACTACATGCTACTTAGCTTTGTTAAATGCGGCGCCTAGCAATCCATATGGTTTTTGCGAACAACGTCAACTTGGCTACAAACCCCCTTTTGCCCTGCGTGCTAACTTTTGAACAACGTTAAAACACGTTCCTCCCAATAACATACTCAGAAACGCCAATTTGAAAATCGAATGCATTGTTTATTCAGCCAATGGTAGACGAGGGAGGGATGCGTCTAATCCAATAACAGAAGAGAACATCTTGAATGCTTGAATAAACAACTCTCGGCCAATCCGATAGCCACTGCGTGTTTAAACTGCCGCAAGCCACGCCCCCGCTGTCACTGCATTCTGAGAGGCAGAAAAAGTGAGGGCTTACTTTGCCCTTATTTCTATTTTCGGTACCGCCGGAACATTGACGTTAATGGGCAGGGTTGGCTCACACCTAACACCTCTTTATGTATGTCTTTACGTACTACACCAAGCCGAAAAAGTACTGTTAACACCCTTTCACGCCCACTTTTGCAGACCAGACGGTACGCCAGTGTTTTACTATTAAATGATTGACGCACAACGATCTTTGCCTCAGCGCTAACTAGATCAGTTATCGCTCAGTGAGACTGACTGACTGAAGGTATTTGATACAGAAATGGTAAATTTAGGCTCACTTTCATGTCTACCCAGAGTGAATTGTGAAAAATATGTGTATTTGGCATTTCGGCCAGGTTTTGAAAAAAAAATTCGGGTTAGGATGTAACGGTATATTTTGTAGTTCTTATCTGAAGCATAGCTCGCCGTGATCGTATAGTGGTTAGTACTCTGCGTTGTGGCCGCAGCAACCCCGGTTCGAATCCGGGTCACGGCAGTTTTTGTAGTGATAGCCCGAAACAGCACTCTAGGCAAAAGCAAAATGATGTCGTGATCGTAATTCACATGTGATCGGAGAATATCCTCCGTGCAATAGTACAGCAGCACATATCCCCATTTATGTCTACGACTTGATGGGCTGAAACATTGGGTAAAATAGCTGGAGTGTTTTTTTATCATAGTGTTGTGTTATCAAAGTGTTGTGTTTATTGCCTCTTCTGCAATCTTCTCTCACACCACTGGTGGGGGTACATTCCGTCTGTTATGTCATAGGCTATGCGTAAATCTCAAATACTACACACGGGAATATTACGTTTCCCTTGCCAAAAAATGATGGCGTTAAGTGAACAAGGATGCCACGGCAAGCTTTCCAAACTGCAGGTTCCCAACACTGCCACATGAGGGCGGTCTTGCGCAGGAGTTGCGCATGGGCATTGGGCTCTGTAACAACAACTGTTTTTACAGTTTATACAGTTTATACACTAACACTAGAACATGAGACCTGTGTCCTGCACCCTTAAACCAATTCTGCAAAAATAGGGGGAAAAAATCTGTTTTTCACTCAGATTTCACTTCTAAATCATTCTGTTTGCAAATCACTACACACAATTATATTATGAGAACGTCCTTCAACTTAAGGATAATAAATGTGAAATTGTTGGTACTGGTCCTCCTGACTCCCATAATTTGATCCGCAGCAAGCTGGGTATTTTAGCCTCTAATGTGAAACCTGTGACCAAGAACCTCGGGATGTTCTTTGATGATTTAGCTTTTGGCAAACAGGTTAAAGGGTTTGTGCAGTCATGCGCAAACCGTCAACCTGTGAATTATTTCAAAAATCAAACCACTGTTATCCTCAGCTGATTCATGCATGGTATTCATGCATTTAGTTTCTGTCACTAAGATGACTGCAACTCCTTTCACTCCCGCCTCACTCAAAAGCCTCTGACACACCTGCAGCTGATCCAGAATGCAAGGTTTCTGTATAAATCTAGAGACCATATCACCCCAATTTTAGCCCCCCTGCACTGATTGCCTGTTAGCTTTAGAGCTTTACTGACCTTTTAACTCCCTACAAGCCAGATGGCACCCTGAGGTCATTGGGCGGAGCCCTCCTGCCTGTTCCACGGTCCAGCTTAAAGCTTTCTCCATCAAAGCCCCTATATTCTGGAACAACCTGCCTGAGGAGAGAAGACTCACTAAATCTGCTCACTCTTTTAAATTTTTTCTTTCTTAACCCATTTATATTTTTATGTATTGTCCTTGTAAAGCGCTTTGTAAACTCTGTTTTTGAAAAGATGCTATATAAATAAAGTTTATTATTAATATTACTGCAACAAAGCTACTCTAGTATTACTTACCCACAGTACTAATGAGTGATGAGTGATTCTCCTCTCTTCCCATTCAAAGAGCACTTCTCAGTCCTTTCATTCTCATGACAGCAGGACAATAAAATCGCAATAGGGCAATGCAGTTGCCCATTTGCAGTTGATGTAGGCAGCCTGGCTTTTGCATTCAACCAGTTGTTTAGGCTGGTTTTGTCATTATTTAGCAGGTTTTTCATAAGATGAAACAAAACACACTGAACAACATATTTTTCATGGTCTGCACTCACATTATGCCCAGTCTTTGATGTGGGAAACATTTAAGTAACATGAATTCTATTTAGCATGCCATACGTCCATCAATTCAGTGGAAAATGTGTCAGATTTATTACAGGGTGAGATGGATGGATTTCTGCAACCTTTAAACCTTAAACCTTTACTGCAGTTTTTGGGGAGATTTGATTTGTCCATGTACTAGCCATTTGACATGGCTTGCAGTGACTGTACTGTATATACTGACCATTTGATTTCTGGAAGATTTTAAAGTAGTTAGTCTTATATTGATGCACTTGTTAGATGCTGTCGTTAGTCTTTCGAAGGCCCCATAACTTGCATGTTATTTATTATTTTAGATACAAATTTTAAAAAAAATGGTCTCACCAAATAGACATTATACTCTGTTAGGAATGACTCATTCTGTGTTGTGTATTTCATATCAGCTATTCAAGTGAATGTGAATTCAAGACTGGCCACCCCTGCTTGCATTCCTCTATCAACCACCCTTTGTGTACTGTTGTGGATATTAGCATGTCTATGGCAGTGGCCTGAATCAAAGCCTGGGCTTCCTATATCTATCCCCTTTGAATCTCTACCCCTACTCTATTCCTTCTGTATCTCTCCTCCATGCAGTCTGCAATAGTGTCTTTTTGCCTTTACAGGGGTGCTCTTCAGAGGAGGCCTATAATTCCCTTTGTGTGCCCTTCTCTGTTCCTTTGGACAAAAGGAGGGGGGCGGCAATGTAATATAATGTGGAATGTGTGAACAACAGAAAGGTATGATTATCCTCTGAAAGACACTTTGTTAGGTCGTGCTTGTACATTGAGTTGTAAGTGTGATATTACCGACAGCACTTGAAGGTAGCATTAAATTCATAAATTGTCGCGTTTGTTTTGATCTTCGTCCTCTGCCAGTCCAGGGGAGTCACGTGACCCTAACGCCGTCCAATCCGCTGCCAGAAGAACACGGCTCGTAATTTTGAACAGAAGGAGTGCAGACAGGCCGAGCTCAGTGTTGTTATCTGTGGTCCAACAACTAAAAGCAAATTAACGATACAACTTTGGATGATTAATGGATATATTTGTTACTCGTCGTGTCGGATGATTTGAAAATCACATCTGCAAGTATTTTTGTGATAATAATGAGTTCCCATATTATCACGCCAGGACCGTACCGAGCCACTAAACTGGTAAGCTAACACAGTAACCTTAGCTAACTCCACGATAGATTAACATCAGCGACAGTAGTCGGGAAATGTCCAGTTTTATATGTTACTTTTGCCATTGGGGTATTCAGTGCTAACCGTTACGTGACTGATAGTCAGCATGTGTTGATGTGTATCGCTTTTATGAATTCCTCCATAAGAACTGCCGAAGTGTTGCTGGATTAAGTTGTCTCCGTGGTCACCTAGCTATATTAAAAAACTAAATACTCTAGTTTATATTGTACAATTCCTTAGTACGAGGCTTCTAAATGAGTTTAATCAGTATTATCTTTGCATAGGGCTCCTGAATGTGTTAGTCATTGCTTTTAGTTGTCTACCCCCCATTCACACGTTACCCCATTTGCAACCAACGTTACCAACCAGGTTACGCCTGTGTAAACGCAAGGGAAACTCTATGGCTCTGTCAACCGGAAGCAGGGTAGAAAGAAACGGTGTTCTATCCACAGCCTTTAGCCTAGCGTCAGATATACGATGTTAACATAAAATATTTCATTTAAGAAATATATGAAGTACAAGTAATATATAATATTACCCGCCGTTGTGGGGCCACGTCATACCTGACAGTTCTTGACATAACAGAGTTTGAAAACTCCGGCGTATCGTTATGATATGTCAACTTTCAACGCTGATTCACTTGTTTGCACAGAGCTATGCTTCCCTGGACTCTATTCCCCAGTGTGAAAAGAAAAGCTACATGTGATGCTATTTACTGGGCTATGCAGTCTAGTCTGCATGGAAAAGAAATGTAATCATTGCGTCAGGAAGTGTGTGTTGGTTTCTAAGCATTTCATGTTTTCTTTAGCCTGCAAGTCTGTATTGATGCCTTGTTTGGTACAATTTGAATACTTTGATATAGTGATTTATGGACTGATAGACAGGTGTGTGTGTTGTTGTGCAGTAGAATGTCATTCGGTCGGCATGACAGAAATGCAAGTTTGGGAAATGTAAGCAGAAAATGTGAGCCTGGGCTCCAGAACAAGGTCACAGTTCTCACGTTAGGTACCAGGGTGAGGTTAGATTTCCCATCCATAGTTAGAAGCTCAGATGTGTCTACTCAACCTTATCACCTCGCCCTCCAGTGTAATGAAGTGACGTAGCTGTTCACGTCCGAGCCAGAGCTTCGCCTTAGTGACCTGCAGCAGCATCGTTGACAGTCAGGTTTTGGTTATTGCAGTTATCAGTAGCAGCAGTGTTAAATCCTCAGTCTTCCTCCGTGGTGACTCTCTCTCGATCAACAAGTCTGGTTTACACGATAACACTCAGCAGATTCAGATGTTCATAATCTAGAAATTGTAGGGATGGAATCTAATCAGTCATGGGTCTGTCTCGTGGGTTCCTCATCTAATGTATGTTTTTACAGTACTGTTCCCAAACTAGGAGGCTAAATGTGTCATCCCACTCCCCTTCCCCCACCCTTATCACAGTCTGTATCCCATCCCCATCCCATCACCCTTTACCCTAACTAGGTTTTATATCCCACCCCCACCCTAAAGGATATGTCTTTGTTTGTGCCACTGTCCTCTTCTTTGCTTGTGTCACCATTTTTCTATATTTCTATATATTCTTTATATTTCTATATTGTGCAGCTGTTGTTAAAACTGTTTTAGAAAAGTGTTTTACAAATGTTTTTGTTAGAATTATTATGGGTTGCTTACTGGGAAGGTTTAAGAACCCCCAATCAAACTATAGTAAACTTCCTCTGTCCCTCTCCAGTGGAATAAGGTGACCAGGCTGTTCCAGTCAGAAATGTCTCTCAGGAGACGTGGTCTGAACTTTCTCTCGAAGCGTATAGGACAATAACATCATTAGGTTAGCTCTGCATACACAGGGTAGTCTACACTAAACTTGCTCTCTCTGTCCCTCTCCAGTGGAATGAGGTGACCCGTCTGTTTCGGGCGGGCATGCCCCTTCGGAAACACCGCCAGAACTTCCGGCACCACGCCGCCTGCTTCACCGCGACCGCCGCCGTGGATTGGCTGCACCAGCTGCTCCTTAGCAACAGTAATTTCGGCCCCGACGTCACAAGGCAACAGACGGTGCAGCTCCTGAAGAAGTTCCTGAAGAACCACGTGATCGAGGATGTGAAGGGTCGCTGGGGCACAGAGGATCTGGAGGAGAACAACCTGCTGTACAGGTAAGCTAAAACGGAGACATAACTATGGTAACAGATCAGTAGGTAGCTGTGGCAATGTGGAGACGCAGAGAAACCTGAGGACAGAAATAACTGTTGGGGTAATGAGAGCAGCACAGGTAATTGTATGAGACAACTATGGCTGAAGGCAGGTAACTACTTTGGCTGATATAAAAATCGATCCAGACTAATGCGTTAAGGGTGTTAACTGGTGTCCCCCAGAGGACCTGGGGGACACCAGTTAACACCCTTAACTATCCAGGCAGCAATAGACCTCCAGCCGCTAAGCAGGGTTTAGTTTAAAACAGGAAGTAAAATTAGTAAATACTGGATTTGGATTGTGCCCCCCCCCAACAAAATAAGGAGGCCTGTCTCCTCGCCTTTCCTCCAGGTTCCCCTCTACCTCTCCGTTGAAGCCCATTCCCTGTCCAGCCCCAATGCCGACTCCAGCCCCCGGCTCCATTAAGAAGAGTCTTTCCCTCAGGGACAAGGAAGGTTTCTTCAGGTTCAGGAGCATCAAGAAGCATGACAAGGAGATACAGGTGAGTTTGACTGGACTAGGACTATTACAACACTCGTGCTTACTCACCCTGATCCAGCAATCTAATGGCCAGGCATTTGGTCTGGCAGTCTGGAAGTACAGTTTAACCCTAAAATAACTTTTTTTTTGTTTGACTGTGGTTCTTTGTCCCATCCAGGAAAATGTAGATCCCGCCCTCCAAGCGCAGGCAGAGCTAGTGAGTCAGCCAATGGGAGAGCAGCAGGCCCAGAGACGAGCGCTGACAGAGGAGGATGAACAGGAGGTCTGGAGAGACGTCACCCTGACCCAGTATGAACACACACATTAAGTTGGACACCCGAGTATAAAGTTTTGTTTTGGTTTATTGCTCTTATTATTTGTACATGTCAAAATGATAAGCCATGCATTATAAACCTTTGTGTGTGTTTCAGCCTCCAGAAGATTCTGGGTCTTGCGTCTCTGGATGAGGTGTTAGACCAGCGTTACATTAACCCACAGAACATCATCCATAACATGACCAGAGTCAACAAGCATGGAGTGGTCACACTGGACGACAAGACCAGTAGGTTTGATGGCTAGCTGCTTGTCTGATCGCGTGTCTGTCTCCGTGCATGTTTGTTTGTTTGTCCATGACAATGCTTCAACTGTGAAGCCAATTTTAAACAAACTTTTGAAATGTTGCAAAACTTAAAATGTGTTGCTTGGTTGGGTTGAGGCAAATAAATAGGCTTCTGAATGTCAAAACACATCCACAAGAAAAGTGAGTGAGAGAATCGATTAGTATGGGGCGAGTTGTTATTGTTCTTTAATGTCAGCTAATTTTGGCTTTATTTCAACACAAGCAGAACAAAGAAATAAACATTCAAATACACCAACTACTGGCCATACAACCATACTGGACACCTTTTTTATACATGGGAGTGACAGCATGAACAGATATCTGACAGATAAGCAAATGTCACTGCGGCATTATTTATGTTTCCATCGCTATTTATCACAGAATTCCTTTATCAACAAGAACTTTTCCACCTCAAGCCAACATAATTTTGCAACGGAAATTTTATTGAAATGTGGTGTTTCCTTTCAGTATTTCTAATTCAGTACTTCCTAATCTGTATAAGAATACTTATTTGAAATCAAGCTTATATCTGTCTGTCTTATGTGTTTGTTTTATATATTTTATATATATTTATATATCTGGGCTACCAGTCTAACCTGTCAATCATCTCTCTAGATGACCTCCCCCACTGGGTTTTGTCTGCCATGAAGAGCCTGGCCAACTGTGAGTAGCAGCCAAATATTAAGGAACTGGACTTTTTTCTATTGATGTCAGTTCCCATAAAAGGTATCTCCATATTTTGGATAATGCTTGTTATTACTTAACATTCTGTATGCCAAGAGCATCAGTCCTCTCATCTCATATTGGGTAAGGTGACCAAGGGGCCAAGCTCCCAAAAAGTCGGTATAGTCCTTTAAATCAATTCCATTACAGAATGAAATAAGGAGAACGTAAAACCAATTGGCTGTTGGCAGTGGCTATTTGATCCTACATTTTTGTTTTATTGATGTGAAATACTCCGAACTGACCTTCAGATATTGGTTTATATGATGCTTTCATAACTGCAACATAACTGCAGTAACCTGTTGTTGATTTCCAGGGCCGAAGTATGACAGTGCACAGCCGTCCTATCCGGGCTTTGAGAGAGACGTCTTCAAAACAGTGTCTGATTACTTCTACAGCCTCCCGCAGCCATTACTCACATTCCAGCTGTATGAACTGTTTATCAATGTCCTGGGTATGTATTTTGTATTTTGAGCGTGGCCTTTAGATGAGATGAATTTGCTTTGTGTGTGTGTGGGTTTTTTTTCTTTCTTTCTAGGTGCCAGTCAGATAACCCACCTTTGACCTTTACTCAGCTGTGATCTCATTACTTCCTATCACTCCTGGTGATAAAACAACAGCTCGATAGATGGGTTTTTGAGAGGCTTGCAGTGGATGGAGGCGCTTGAAGATTTCTTGAAACAGACCTTTGGAGCAAATGAAACCTATTGCAACATATTCAGACGCTATGGGCACTAATTCAGAACTCTTAGGAGAATGCAAACAATTTGGCATGACATTATTGTGCTGCTATATGTGCTACAGCTCTGTTTACCCACTCTACCAGACAGTTAGACCCTTTTTACACTGTAGATTTTTACGTCTAGCTTCAAAGACTGCTCTGGCTGACAAGAAATGCATATTGGTAGTATATGGAAAGAATCTGGCTATGAAAGTGGGTTTAGTCGGCCACCTCTAGAGATGGCTGGTCAAAACTAGTTTCAAAACTAGAGTACACCTGTTTAATGTTAGGCAAATCTCTCTTTGACTAGAGCTCTCTTCAAAAGCGGATGAGAAAAAGCAAATATGCAAAAATGTATATATTTTTTTTTCGCTCTGAAGGTGACATCACAAGAGCAACATTTTGAGGCAATGTAGGTGGACGATGGCCTTCAGCAGCCGATTATAAGGAGCAAAAGTAGAATGAAACAAGTCAACAGTGTAAATGTAGTCCTTAATGAATAATGCGCTCCCCTTCAATCAGTAATAAATGTCACCTTGTTTTCACCTGTAATTGTGCCCAACCCCAACCCTCATTGGCCAATCAGTGTAAGTTTGGAAATGCTGGAACACAGTGGTGAGATGCATCCTTACCGCAAGTTTCATCTTGGACTGACGGATGGAGACCAATCTATAGTCCCAACATCATTGCAGGCAAAAAATGCCACCTACATTGATTCAGCATGTTGTCCGTGTGTCAGGGCTAGGCGCCAGAGGGACAAGACAGAATCACTCTGATGGACAGCATTATCTGCAGGGTCTGGTTGTGAGACTGCTTTGTTGATGTTGTTGTGCTTTGACCTCTAACAGTGCCTGATGTTTATTCTTGTCGTTCTAACAAAGGTTTTGGTTGTTGGGTGTGCCTGCAGTGTATTGTCTGTCTGCTGATGGTCCATAATGTACGGTAAAGGTCTGAACTGACTAA
>OOFE01005018.1:7555-19973 GCA_900323365.1 Monocentris japonica
GGTGTTGACACTTACATTTCCACTGCAAGACACCCTGCCTGGTCAGGAGTGTGATAAGGCCTCTGTTGGCAAGGTGACAGACTGTGTGTCTTGACCCCCCCCTACTTTCTGTCTGATTGGAGAGTTGTGTGTATGTGTGCCAGTGTGCATTTGTGTGTATGTGGTGTGTGTGTGTGTGCACGCGCGCTTGCACACATCTGTGCGTTTGGGTGTATTGGTTTCAAATAACTACAGATGTTATTTCTGTACATGATGTTTCAGTAATGGCTCCGTTGCCCAAAATTGACGGACTGTGAATCAGATCAGACTCACTTCTTTTGATAAAATAAATAATACAACATGGCATGTGATGTCAACATGTTCTGACAGTATGCATTTCTGAGTCAGTTTACTCTATCACATTCACTTCCAGTGCACGGATTTCTTCTCTTCTGTTCACTTATTTCTGTTCTTTTATTTTTATTCCTTGATGTGTGCCAAAGAATTATCTGCCTGTGTGACAGATCCAGTACATTTGCACAGCCACTTTCGGAGAGGGCCGTCCAGGCCTTTGAAACAAAGCATGGAGAGAAAAACATAGTGGTTTTGGCTAGGCTCTGCTGGTTATTTATGGAGAGGATCCATCCATCCTTTGTGCTCTGTGGGCAGGGGGGATGCGGGTGGGAATTCTGGGAAGTGGGATCTATAAAGGAGGCAACCCCCCTATGATGGTGGACAGTGTGGACAGCGAAGACAGTCAGTGCCTCCAGCTTTCAAAACACATGCAGATGCACACACGCTCATGCACACACACAGAGAGCGAACACAGTTTAAAGAGTAATTCCTGACCCCTATCTCCACCTCCACTCCTGTTACTCACTTTCCTTGCAAGACAAACAGCCCTCTGCCAAGTGGCCTACTTCTTTTGACTGCACTGTACACATCAACCTTTTCTCCCACTTGCTTTATTTAGCCAGCCTTCTCATGTTCCCCATGGCTTTGCCTCCCTGTAGTCATACCTGGATATGTGTAAAGCCTCACTACGTTTTGCTAGCTTAATCTTACCAAAACACATGGGACAAAAGCACAATCATACAAAAGAGCTTGGACAAATGTGAAAATGTGGGAAGGAAATGCAGTGATACAATGCAAGCCATCCGTGGTAGGCTCATTGTGTGTGTACCTCTGGTATGGCTGGCGGACCTCTGAAAATGGGGCTCTGGTTTCCTGCATACCCTGGTGACTGAGATGAATGGGTGTAGTGTGGGTAGCTTCTTAATGATCTCATAGCAGGGTGTAGTCTGGACTGGCGGAGGGGAGCGCCTGTTGCTCAACACCAAGCCTGAAACGAAACACTACAAATCTAATTGTGGCTCTTGAGAAAGGGTTTGACTGCTCTGATTGCTTTATGGTTGCTGCTGTCAGGACACAGACCTCTCGCCAGGCTCTGCAGGGATGAGTAAGGACAGGATTTGGCTTACATCTGGATTCAGTGTTGGGTTGGTGGGTGGAGGACGTGATGAGACATGATGAAATGCGGGACAACCCCAGTGTTACTGATGCAAAGTGACACCGAAACAAATAGATGACATCAACCAGATGTATGAGTGCTTTGCAATCACGGCCAGGCGCAATAATGGCTCATAACAACAACCTCAAAAAGACTGTGGTGGTGTTTAGTGTAGGTCAGTAATGTTGCAGTAATGTGAGAAGAAAAAGTGAACGGTCCTATATGGTAGATTGTTTTTAGCCCTATCTCTACTCTTAAACAGTCTGAGTTGTAGCTTTAGACGTCATCTCAGTTAACTTAAACAAACTATTGGTGTTTGGCTTTGTTAGCTAGCTACCTAGCCAGCAGGCTAATTGAGCAAAGCACCCGATGTTGACTTTAATCAACTAGCCACTATTAGCGGCAATGTTAGCTTCTACCAAATGCATTAGCTAGTGCTTGAAATCAGATGTGACTACAATGAGACAGTTTTGGTTAGCTGGTTAGATCTAAACGGCTAAAATCAATTAGATGTATCAGTGGCAAAAAACAGCACAGAAATCAACCACGTCTTTCCAATTCTGTTGAGACGGTCAAGCTGTACGTTTAGAAACGCAATCAACTGTGGTCAACTGAGCTGTGGACCTCCAATATGGCCGTCACATCACCTGAAAGCCCTCTACTTTACTCTCTCTCTCTGTCTCTCTCTGACACACACACACACACACACACACACACAAGCAGCCAAATTGTGGTAAGCAGTTTAATTCAGTTACCGCTCCCAGCCATCCGGAGTGGTTTGGTCTCACTGCCATGTTCCAGTGCAGTCAGAGTCAATCACTGAATAGAGCCGGCTCAGCTTCACTCTTATATTTACACATGGGCCTTCGGGTACTTGCAGGGTATAGTTAACATGCTAGTGATGCGACCAGTTGCTGGCTAACAAAATACCGTACTTCTTTAAATTTGGTTCCCAAAAATGTGGTGTGGGATGAGTGTACCCTATTGGTGTATTTATTCCTACTTAGATCTACCTCTCTGTGTTTATTTAGTACCATGCACTTTCTGCATCTCTCCCTACTCACTTGCCTCCACATTTTTACTTTCATCCAAAACAGTTTTAGGATCGGTGCTACTTTGGAGCATTTGCGATCCTGAAATGTTTTTCAGTGAAAATATTGACGCAGTCTCTGTTTGGTCTGCTACTGAGCTGGAAAGAAATACAGTGTGAGAGTGAGAGCAGCAGAGAAGCACATCGTCCATGCCTTCAAAACATGGAAAAGCTATTAGCGTTGTCTCTCACTAGGGGCAAAATAAAAAATGAGTTGGAGATAAAAGATTGATAGACAAGCGTGCTGTGATTTTATGGAACCAGTGCAGTGCAGAGGTCATTGGTTATCCTGTTGCAAGATGCTCCTTTCCCTCAAATACTGGTAGCTGAACTGATGTTCATCAGATGTAATAATAAAGTTTATTTGTATAGCACATTTCATATAGAAGCGCAAAGTGCTTTACATTAAAAGGAAAACTTAAAAAATAATTAAAAGGAGCGATAGGAAGATAAAAGTCAAGTGCAAATTTTAAAAATAGAGGAAAAAAGTTTAAAAAAAAATGTACTGAATACATATTTTATAACTTTAGCTCATGAAGACTTTCTCTTTTTATTGATTTCGACAATATATGGCTCTATGTTTCATGTGATTTTTGTACCAAGCATAGACAACACATGACATGGATGGAGTTAAATTATGCTGCTGCTGTTCAAAACTTAATATGAATTTTGAAGGGTTTTTTTTACATGATGAAAAAGTTGAATGTCCCTCAGGCTTTAAAGTAAAAATGCATAGTTGCCAATCTGAAAATAGACTTTGATAATTTCTGAAAAGATGATTTGTTCATAATGTTTATATACGCTATCAGTGCTTTTATACAAAATGCTTTACAGTACCATGACTTCATATATTTTCAGTGCATGAATAAAAACAAACATGAGTTTAATGGAATTCAAAAGAAATATTACTTGCAACCACATTCTTTTACTTTCTTTTTCCTATGATACTCTAAACCTTGCATTTGCAGCAGCAATGCCTGTCAAGTTTCTATACCCTGACATCACAGGAAAATTTCCAGAAGCCTTTGCTGGACCTCAGACAGATACTGCATTGAGATCTCAGAGAAGCTGTAAAAGAGACAAAACCTACACAGCAGATGCAAAAGCCATTGGTAGAAGAAGCATATAAGGCTTGGTGCCTGACTTACCCAGCCATTTGTTTTTGCTATTGAGTACAACTGGGTGCAGGAACTTTATGTGATGTTTATATTGGTATTCCTCTGGCTCAGAGGATCAGGTTTGAGTTTTTTTAGTCGAGTGAAAAATGTTTCTCATCGCAAATCATTTCATATTCCAAGTCATGGATGATACAACTGGAACTTGAGTGCGGTGGTCTTTTTTTTTTTTTCGAGGAAATTGTGTTTTTGCAGTGTTATTCTTGCATGAAATAGAGTGTTTGGAAATTTATATCATATGACATTTGGTGGACGCTTTTATCCAAAGCCCTTATAGTGCATGACACAACTCCAGTGAATACACACGTGAGTGCACACACACACACACACACACACACACACACACCAACCAACCAACCATCAATCATGCTATTACACTTTTTCCAAACTAAAAACTGATTGTGTCACTTAAAACTTTTTGAATGACCTGTCCATCATCCAAACGGAAACAAAGGGATGCAGCTCTACCACAGAGTAATGAAACAGAGGATGGGAATTATGTTTTTCATTCTCAAATGAATTGATATAACTGTTGATACAGGCACTGGCAGCAGCGAGCCAACAGTTTCACATGCATCTGGAAGCTGTGAAAGGTTTGTTTTTGTTCGGTTGTTTTGTTTGTAAACATTGACAGGAAAAGCTATATTTTGAGTAAAGATTCAAAAAGCCAACCTTCTATCTGCAAGGCATACACTTTTGGTTTTAACAGCTGGTGAGGTTATTCCACAGAACAGTGCAGATTTCCCTGTTTAGCTGAAAATATGGATTCCTCGTCCACCGCTACCCAGGGCTACACTCACAAGAGCTAGTCCCTGAGCTGGGATGAAAACAGCGTTACCGGCTCCAGGGCCGCTGGGCATCCTGCTCCAGCCCTGACCTGATGTAACCTGCCTGCCTGCTCAGAGCTCCCCAGTGGCTTCGCTGCTTCTCCACCGAGCTCTGCCTGCCAGCTATCCCGTCGCCCCTCACCCACTTACTCAGACCACACTTCAACTCATTCTACACACAAACTCTGTGGGGGCCACGTTGTGCTTTAAGCCCGGAGAGAAAGGGAAACTTGTGCGTGTGTTTGTTTGTGAATACTTAATGGTGCTGAGGGTACGCGGCTGAAATCGCCGGAGGACCATTAGATGTTTCGGTTTAAAAGGCTACAAACCATAGTTATGTGGTTTATTTGATTGCACGATCGATTTTGTCTGGAGACCAGCTCTCGCAGTCTGTGTCTCAGGATGCCAACAAGAACGTCTGTCACCTCTTTAGTAGCCAGTCATCTTAAAACTGACAAAACACAATCAGATGAAATGGATAAATATGTATTTATCTATGTTGATGCAAAGCCTAAATGCTTTCGGCGATATAAAACATGTCCATAATGAATTCCTAAATACCCATTTGATTGAGAGATACAACTTACCTTGATATGTCTGGACTAACCGGTGAATAAGCACTGGCTCTGCTGGGCACATTGGGACAATAGAGTTTATCAACAGATTTTCCCATACACACGTTATGCAATTCTGGACCTGGAGGTGTGCCAGGTAGAGCCACAAATGGCCACAATGGAGCTGCACTCTCACATAGCAGTGCCTTTCTCCCCTGCCTAGCCGTTTTCAGCCTGCAGGGGCATATTTATCATTGTCATGTTGAGGGTGGATTTGTCTGCCATGTGGGATACAACATTCCCATTATGAAATGACCTGATTTAGTTCAGAGCTAGGAATATGAGTTGAGATTGTTAACCGCAGGCCCTCGTTGTCTGCCCAGAACCAAACTACAATCTGTTATGTGGTGTTTTCACGACAATGGAAGCTCTATGTTGTTGCACTGCTACAACCTTTATTTTATATACAGTCCAGACTTATTGCTCTCATTCTCACCTCTGCTTGCAGACTAGCCTCTTTGTCCTCTTTCCGTTGTCATTTGTGCAACATGGAAGCAGCTGTAGTTCAGCCTGACAGCTCTGTGGAGGTATGGTACAGTAACACCACCACGCCCTGCAGTTAGCGCAACCCTACACGACAAAAGACCTCCGTGTAGAGATTATACTGTACAGGATGTAGTTGACTCAAAACAACAGGGATAGCCTTTCACTCTCTTTTGTTTACTTGCCGTACTATGCCTCCAGTGAATGAACACGCAGGGCAACATGAGCTGTTTTATGACCCTGCAGCTCAGCGGCTGAATGTTGTAGTGAATCTCTGAGAGGAGACTGGGGGTGAAGGGAGGGAGGGTGGTGTTAGACCGTAGCCCAGATTCTAAGACATCACATAGACAAAAACATGTGTCAGAGTCAGCCCGGCTGCTGTTCCATGTCTGCTCAGCCCATTTCAGCACAATCCAGAGACAAGTGACCGTCTATAGCAGGAGCAGAGAAGTGGGTCATGGCAGCCCTTTTTTAACCAGGCGAGCCCCTCTCGGCAAGGCCCAGTCAGACTGCAGTCCCACCGGCACAACAACCTCAGGCCTTTTCCACTGCTGCTACATTTGGGTTAGTGCTCTGAGGACATGATCTCTTTGAAATCCATTCTCTCTCTCTTGTCACAGAAATGGGGAAAATCAATGAAATATTGGTCCGCACTTCAGCAGAAGAGAGCGGGCTGACTCAGCCGAGGCCTGCGGGGAATTCATACCTGCTCCCCTGCTGCTCTCACATCCGCCTCTCTCTGACAGCAGAGCAGATGCAGCTTTATTTCACCGAGCTGTCAGGATGTCTCCGATTCAGAGAAGAAATATCAAGATTTGTTTTTCAATTAGGCAGTTTGTTCTTTTCAGTGTTTTGATCAGTCTGAAATTATGTTGAAATCATGTTAAATTGGCCAGTTTTATTGCAGTGATGACAACGGGGTTAGAGGATGCCACAAACCATGTTGAACTGATTTGTTCCTGCTCCTTGGTTTATTTCTCCATGCTTGAACATGTGGCCTTTGTGCGTGTGTGTGTGTGTGGGTGTGTGTGTGTGTGTGTGGGTGTGCGCACACTCGATGGAGTCTCACCACTCTTTATACACTGGGCTGAGGTCATTGACCCTGCTTTCCTGATACACAGTCAACTGTTCCAGACAACATGAAGAGGACCCAAGGGAGAGCAGAGGTCAACAAATAAGTATGGCAACACATTTACACTGTCAACAAACACCGGCTGGGGGAGGCGGGTTCATATCTCTTTGACACAATATTTAGACTGCTGGTGATTTGAACATTCACCAATAATTTTCATCCAATTTGGATTCACAACTCTTAATTGTTTGATGACGCAACCAGCGCAGTAGATCCCTTTTCTTCTTCTGCATTATGCTGCTATACCATCTGTCAGTGGAGCAGCGGAGCCCCATGTCAAGGTTACAGTTGTGCCCTGACTGAAGCAGAGGAGGAAGTGTCTGTTTCCGTCGTGCCTGTGGCGCCTCTCCAACCTGTGCGTGTTATTTAGGAAACACCAAGAGTGTGTTTGCATCGACAGGGGTTTTCAGGTAAACTGCAGGCTTGCTGTGTCCGTCCTCTTTCAGCCTGCTGGCAACAGCTTGAGCCTCCAGACCCTCAACTGACCATGGCTGTTAGGTCCGATAAAGTGCTTAGTGCTTGATATTTAAGAGACAATGAAGAAAATGATCCATATTTTTAGAAATGTCTTGAAGTATATTAAGTAACTATACTCATGTATTTACAACATAATAGTCCACAATTTTATTATCTGCTTAAAGTGTTAATCCTTCTTAAAGGGTTGCGCTACTGTTGTTGCTCATTGCTGTGGTGCTTCTCACTGCACTTCCCAGAGATCACCTGTCAATCAAACAGTGTGTCCAGTACTGTGACATCTTTTTCCTTGGATTTTCTGTTGGTGAAGTATGAGTTTGTGAAGTGACGCTCTTTTCTTTGTCTGTTCAACCACGGTGGCTATCGCTGCTCATGCTAACTACCCAGTTCTTCTTCTTCTATTCCAAACAAAACGGACATTTATTCATATGAAAATTGAGATTATAACTTTGAAGATATCAGTAAATAGCAGTTTGACAGATCCATTGTCCTTCACAAAAGGTGGACAATTCATACAATTGTGAACACACACATGCAAGTGACCCACATGAACCCAAGGTGAAGGTACAACACACCCTCAGGTCGTCGTCTGAGGCTTAACCTGAGCTGCCAATATTCCTGCTCACAGTGTGAGGAATGTTCTTCATTCACTGGTCAGGTTTATTGCATAACAAAACCAAAGAATAAGCCAGTTGGTTTTGTTTTCATCGCCTTTGTCACTTAGAAGCCCATAGAAACTACTACCCTTTCTTCCCAGAAGCCCATGAGAGGGAACAAGCGACATTTAGAGAGGGAAACCCAGGAATCCTTACGTTAGTCCTCATCCAGAACTAGTCTAACCTGAAGTAGTAATGCATGAAATGGTGTGGTGTCATTTTTGTAGATACAAGGAATTATGGTTCATTGATTAATTGAAAAAGTTTTGTATTGTAAGTATAATGTTCGACAGATGTTGCCCCATGTTTTCCTGCATGTTTCATCTACTATGTTTGTTCTGTACCCAAGATTAATTGTTTTTTTTTGCTCTTTTCAGCCAGGTGGAAGTTACAAGGCATGGTCTGGTAACTAGTTGGTTGAGAGACATTAGAATTATTTTCCAAGCAATAATTGTGTGCAGAACTATGGCAGAATAGTTGCAGGATAAATGCATGGAGAGGGACTTTTGCAATAACTACCATTGTAGGTATCAAGGTGACTCAACAAACAGACAGATTCATTTTCTCCATATGAGAGAAAATGTTCACGCTTTCACTGAAATCACACACTCAGCTCTGCTGACAGTAGCTCACACCTAGGTCTATACATAGCAATAGGCAGGGCACCTAGTCGGAGAGTCATATCTCACATCAATGTGTACTTTTTAACACCTGCCATTGCATGCTTGTACACACTGTGACACCACAGCCAAGGTGACCACAAACACCCTTTTGCTAAACGGCGCCATCTTGGCCTGGTGGTCGGGCAACAGTATTACCACTGCCAACTCCTCGGGTCCTGGAGGGAACACAGCTGTCTGTCGTCTGCGAACAACCAGTTACCTGCTGGCGAGCCCTTTAAAATGGCAGAAGAGGAGCAGAGAGGAAGGTGGTTGCATAAGGAGGAAGAAACTGGATCCTGCAGTGGTGAACGTGTGTGAAGGAGAGTGAGGAGGAGTGATTTTTGGACTGGCTGTACTGTATTTGACCCTCGCCTGTAAGTAGTATCCCCCTTGTAAAACAGACCCACGCTTATTCCCCTTGGCGACGGCATGCCGATCGGACTGCCTTACCTAGACGCTCTTATTTCTCTGTGTCACCACTGAAAAATAAAACAGCCCCATTGTGCTTAACCATAAGATTTCCTGCTTCACACCAACAACCACAATGCAGTTGTCATACTGAGGGCTCGTTAGATGGTTGTCTCTCTTCATCTTACAACTTACAGACAGAATAATCGGGGTTGCAAATTCCCTGCAATGTGTTTTGAAAGTTTCACATTCACTTTTCTCAAAGACAGAGCCCCTGATCCGAAGATATTATATCATTTACAGCACGACTAACCAGACGCAACTGTATTCTTTCTGAGGTTTCTCTCATTTAGCCTTGTGGAGCACTGCAACACCCAACTAGGCTACAGTCGACTGTGTGGTCTCAGCACATGGAGAATGAACCAGTGTTGGACGGAAATATCTGATGGCAAAAACACCTGTTGGGCCGAACTGAGTTGAAGTCCAGCTGTGCCAAATAAGAAATCCAATCCATTTGCACCAGTTTTTTTTTTTTTGGCTTAACTTTTGATCGAAAATACAAACAAAAACAAATCTGATTTAATATAATGTGACTGTGAATTATGAAATGCATTTCATGTTTTGAAGCTTTGGATTTTTCAACAGCAATAAACAAATAATTACCCCCCCCCCCGGCTCGCATTTTGTGGCAGAGGCAAAGGCCATTACAGGTCATAGATAACTCAATGCCATTTGAAACTAATTCAGCCACTGAAATTGGGGCCAACTACAATAGGAAGTGATGAGACTCATTTGGCATCAGACACAGGAGCTGAAAGATGATATCCCTGCGTGCTTCGATCTCCTCAGCCTGGAGTCTCTTGGGAGTGAGGGGAGGAGTGTCTGGTTTCCACTGTTCGATCCAGGACAACAGGGAGTGAGGCCTCTCCACTCACAGGTTCTGTGGGAAAACGGGGAACAAAACGCAAGAGCCTCACCCCCAACAGAGAGTGTAACCTGAGAGTGAACCACTTAAAGCACAAGAGGGATAAAGTATCCGCCACCTTGTTAAAAGAAGGTCTGTGGGCTCCCTGGGGAGGGTGGTGGGGACGCACAAAGAACAAGCATGACATATGCCACTGTTCAGCTCAATGAGCTGGTGACACGTGTGGCCCGGAGGAAGAAAGGGGGTTGCTCAGGTGTGCTGAGGAATATGGCAGATTGTCGTGCGAAAAGCTGCATCAAACTGAATACACCGCGTGCATTTGATGACGCATTTAGAGAGAACAACAGACATAAGGGCCATTCTTATGAATCATGGGAAGCATAGTAGCCGTCACACATCATGATACCCTGACTGGGTGCAATAGACTCCTACCCGGCGCCGCTGGCACCAAACGTGACCACAGGAAGGATATTCTTCATTTCCCGTCTATGGAACGGAGAGTGTTTGTGCGAGCACAGAAATGCATTACCATGAATGAGCACATTCATGGTACAACCTATGGGCATGTTACTCTCCAGCCATCTGTGTGTTTGCGTGACTGACTGTGTGACATCTGAGGCAAGTACAGCTACAGGCATAGTTTAAGTTTAACCAGGCAGGAGAAGTGCTGTGAAACTCACACTTCGCTGCAGAACGCCCCCCTGCTTCCCGGACCTTCAGACCCCTGACCCCCAGACCTCTGCACTCGATGCCTATCTATCTCTCGCACAGATCCTCTTCCGGACAGACCCTGGGGATCCATCTGCAGAAAGACAGCACAACATCTTCTCAGAGCTGCTGCGGGACGTGCTACAAAGCTGACCTGACAGCACAGCCTCGGGAGAATGTTTTCGTAGTGCCGTGTCAGAGCTGGCAGACAAGGGAGACATTTACTCTCAGATTTATCCGACTGTGACATTCAGCAGGGCGATGCTGCTGCAGATGTTGCCGTGGGGATATGAGGAAGAGCTTGATATAGCTGTTAATCATTGTGAAAGCTGCCCCCTTTCTTTCATTTGTTCTGTAATCAAAGGCCCGGGTGTTAGCGGGCTGACCAGACTAACAGTTTGATATTTTGTCTTATTTCTTTAAAGCTGCACTAAGCAACGTCAATACCCAGAAATCATGTAACGTGTTGTCAGTGAACTGCACACGACACATGACTTCTCTACTGCAACCCCACTTGGTGATTTAGGTCGATATAAGAGGTGTATTTTTGCGTAACAATCTTGCCTATGATACACGCTATGATGTTACAGATTCACTTCAGGTATTGCTGGTATTGGGAGAGTAATCTATTAATAATAATCTATAAATAAATAATCTATCAAAGATATTTACAATAAAAATAAGTGTTTCAAATGATTCAACCAAGTACGTTTTTTCATGACAGAAGCTGTTTTTGACTGAGGACTGTTATGGCAGCCTCTCCATGATCACACAGGCTCACAGCCATTTCACAGCAGACGTTCTCTTGTCACGATATCTGTGCAGACATACATTTCCTCATCATCTCTCCTTTGGCCACAGACTACCACTTATCTTCCTAACTGTCTCCTTCACACCACCAGTTTGCTTCTCCAGGAGACGTTACACGTGTGCAATTTATCATTCGACGAGAAGCTAGCCAAAGCTTCACTATGAGATTTACTAGGTCTAGGTTTAGACACAAGGGACTTAGCATTGAGTGGGCTGTGCATGGAAACAGACTAAAAAAAAGCCTTGAACCCTGTGGGGTAACTGATGGAAACTCAGTCTTGGGGAGGAGAAAGGCTCTTTTTTTTTCCTTTGTCTTTTCTCTGTCTCTGTTATGGTCCTGAGCATTGATGAAAGTGTGCAACAAAGAGGATGTGAAATATGAAGCTGCAAACCTTTTGTGTAGGAGTATCAGCAATTCATTATTAATGGTTTCAGCGGAGTACAGCTGAAAAGTGAACACAGTTTGGTGGTGGTGAGACAACCAATTAGAGGAGGAAACAGAGACAGAGAGGAGCTGCTTGTTGATACACATGACCCCTGGTTGGAGAGAGAGGTTGTTGACCATCAAGACCACCCACAGGCTTGTGTCATCGCAGAGGGGATTATCTAGGTTCCCTGACGAGTGTGTGTGTGTGTGTGTGTCAGAGAGGGACAGGCAGACAGACAAAGACAGCAGAGACAGAAACAGACAGGGAGAGTGGGCATGTGTGTGTTTTTGTCGTTAGGACAGATAAACCTGCCTGAATAACACAATTCTCACCAACTCCCCCCGGGAGAATCTGAAGTTAGAGTTCGACAGATACGAGTTTTAAAAGGCTGATACAGATATTTTTGCTAAAAAAAAAAACATAGATTCAGTGTTTTATTCTTATCATTGTGGAAAACAACATTTAGAACACGGGACACTCAAACTCTCCACTGAAACCCATAATAATTGCTACGAGTCAAATGGATCCTCGGGCAGG
>OOFE01005018.1:23095-34176 GCA_900323365.1 Monocentris japonica
GCTTCCAGGGAGGGTTATGGACCGTGTCCCGCCAGCTGAGGTCTCGCTCTGTGAGGAGGCATAAAGACCGGCTCATACCTCAGGGCCTGAGTCACCACTGGTTGAAGTACCACAGGTTCTGACTCAGATGAGCAGCCAGGCAGGCCAACATGTAGCGGGATCACACAAACAAGCAGACACACACACACACACATACACATGCATGCAAGCACACTCTCAGTCAGTCAGTCAGTCAGTCAGTCTCTATATGACAGTGTTTACACCACACTCCTCTGGGTGGTGTCCACGTCAGCTCTTAAGCCCACTGACCTTGGGATCAGGCCTGCATGCCTTCCCCTTGAGCTCAGCCCAGATCAAGAGAATACCCAGCATTCTGGGGGCTATGAGGTAGGGCATGTTGCTAAACATATCAGACGGGGCAGGGGGACGTTTCATGCCTTGGAATGTCTCTGCTCTAACACACAAAAAAACATTTTCCAACACAGTTTGAGTCCCTGGTGTCCTGGCTCTGTCTGAATGCGCCTGACCAGAAGGCCCGTGTGCTTCCAATACTCTCTGAGGGAGAGTGGAGGGCTCAGGCTGTGAAAGAGAAGTAGGCCTCGTCCTTTGTGGTTGATCCCATTTCGTTTCTACAGTGCCGGTTGAAGGATCCATGGGTACTTTGTGCTCTTTGCTGATGAAAGACACCGAGGGGCTGTAAGTGATAGAGCAGCCACCATTATAGGGCCCCAGAGTTGCAGGTAAGGGCAGATGGAAGAGGCAGCCATCCATGCCAGGCCTCCCTACTTCCTCGTTTGAAGCTGCACCGCTGAACTGTGACCCATCACGTCGCTCAGCCAAGATGCTTAACAAACCCCCATTGGAGCACCACCACCACATGCATACAAAAATATGGGCAAAATGAGATGGGATGGCATCTGCTGTTATCCGATCCCTCGTTAAATATTTGAAGGCAGAGCGACAAAAAGGGTGAAGGCAAACAGAGTGAGTGACAGCACTGAATCACAAAGACCCCATCCCTTCTGTCAAACGTTATTTTCACCGTTGTCGTGCAGTTTTGACACTATATTGTGTTTGTGCAGCTTAAGGAAGCAAATGTTTTGTGAACATTGGATTAAAGCGGCTGGTCTGCTTACGGTAAAGAAAAAAAAAAATCTTATGCTCTAAAATGATTCAAAAATCCAACCTTATCTCCAGTTTCAATGCCATTAACATGGCCTGCACTTTTGGGTTGCACTTTACAAACATTTTAGGATTACTGAAGACCAATTTGTCTCTGAAGATTTCCATGTGACCTGAACCACGATCCGGTTGTAGCTCAGTGCTCCTTAA
The DNA here is from genome assembly GCA_900323365.1 of Monocentris japonica. Lineage (NCBI taxonomy): Eukaryota > Metazoa > Chordata > Actinopteri > Trachichthyiformes > Monocentridae > Monocentris > Monocentris japonica. Next base: position 24,428 of record OOFE01005018.1, read on the forward strand.
TCAGCCCAGAAACTTCCTGCCTATTATTATGAAACATTTATTCTACTATTTGCATCAGTTTGTGTCATTGCACTTTAAAATTTAAGGCAGAGATAGAAAGACCAAAAGCGCCATCACACAGCACCCAGAGAGAAATATTTTTGTTGTCTGTGTACCCGTGTGAGTGAGTGGTGTTGGTGTTGCCCTGTAATTTTCAGCTGTGTTGCTGCACGCTGGACTGGCACCGCTCAGTGCTCGTGAGATCAGCTCTCCGGGCACGCTTAAGAAACCCCAGGAACAATGTTTACCCAGCACTCGACACGACACAAACGAAACAAAAACTACAAAATGTGTTCCTAATTCTTCTCTGACTGTTTGGCAATTCTGGTGTGAGCTGTGTTATGCAACAAAGCCCACGTAGCAGCCTTATATGGAGGCAACTCGGTGAAGGTGCCTGTCCATGGTAAGATCCTGAACTTTTACTATGTCAGAATATACACTCTGGTCTCATGAGTCCAGACGAACTAGCGTAATTTGACCTCAGAGGGATAGTTCTTCCTGCGTAACAAGAAGTGTAATTGTAATAGCTACAGTAACATGTATGCCAGTGAGGAAAACACTACCGTCAACGTCTGTGGTTCATGAGCATCAGATTCCTCTAGTGTTCCTCGCTTTTGTTTCCTCTCAAGATTTATGGCGGCTTTGCGTGAAGTCAAACTCGGTAACCTTACATCATGTCAAGCTTAAGACTCTGGTAGTTTTTGTACTTCAAGATAAATGTGTTTGTTTGTCAGCCACTCAAGTGTGATAAACTACATATGATACTGAGATAAAAACAAAAAACAACATAAACATACTTCTTTGTAATCCAATGATCCTGTGATACAATTGTATATAATCCTATCTGCAGTAAATCAGGATCCACATCTAGCTGCCACTCCTCCGTGCTACCTTGAATTGTCTTTAATAATTAATAGAAGAGCTTTATTTTCATTTTACTGTGTCGCTCCAAAGAGCTGCATTGTTTGAACAAGTCCTTGGTTCACCTGGAGTGAAAACCTGCACCTGCCCCAGGCTTCCTGTTTGATGAAACGAAACCAGGAGTCAAACGAAAGTTGAACAGAGGTCTATGAGTAATGGAGATTAAACCATTCAGTGTAATGTGTCACCACTTGTCTGTGTAGACATCCGAGTGGTACTGACACTCCATCTGAAAGGGAGGCGTATTGTGTTTTGGGGGCATTCACAAGCTTAGTGCAATGAGTTGGTAAGAGGTACAGCTGGGCAGTCGTCGTTGTGTGACCGGGGCAGGTTGAACCGCAGTGGTGGGTTCACGGGGGTGCAGTGCTCTTTATCAGGTGACTGACTGTGGCCCGGGCTCAGTATACGTAGTAGTACGGTGTTTTGGAAAATGAATGGAGACACAGAGATAGCGCTGGAAAATACGGGCCTCCATGAATGAATCAGGGGCCCTACTGGCAGAGACTTTGTTTAGTCTCAGCGTTGCCGGCCTAAAGGATGACTCACTCAGGCCTATAAGTTCGGAGGATAACCTACTCTATAACTCAGTATAAATATTTGTATGGAGTCATAAATAGTACTACGCCCGTCAGGATGTGCCAAGCATGTAGGCTACACACCCATTGGATGTTTCATACCCACGCAAACAAACACAAAAAAATCTCCCCCTCTTGGCTGAAAATGCAGACAGGGAGTTGTCTGATGCAGGACAGTCTCTTACTCCATGAGGAGCCCCTCTCACCGTCTTATTGGTGAAGATGGCATCGCTGAGCCGCAGACAGACACTGACGGAGTGATTACGCAGAGTGAAGCGACTCCGTCTGTCACGTCCTTAAATCTGTCAGATTAGTAAGATAGAGAGTTTACAATACTTTTACAAAGAGGGTTCATAATAATCACTTTATTTTACAAAGGGAAGCCAACAGCATCACACCTCTCTCAGTAAACACTCACATCTCATCACCTGCCCCTGAATGTCTTTGGTTTGGTGTTCAGCTGAGTCTATCCTGTTGATGAGACACATTATTAACTAGCCATAGGGGTACCGCTGAGGTATTTTGCCATCCATCATCATTCTCGTCTCCTGTACTCGGACGCCAGCCCTTGAGTAAACATGAGGGCCTTTATCTCAGTGGAGGTCTTTGCTGGCAATGCAAGAGCTTTTTGTCACAAAACAGTGTCTAATCAGTGGGAACCGTAAATATCTCAATGCCGTTTGTTAAAGCCGTATTGAGTGCCATCGGCGTGAGCCCCGCTGCCTTTCGTAGCTTACCTGGAATTCCCTGACTTTGAAAAGAGCTGCAGTAGAAAAAGCCAAGTGTCTTGATAGCCTGAGTGTAATCTACACAGAGGGTTTTATATGGGTCATTGTATCCCCACTCCTAGGCCAGATCCCAGACGCTGATAGGCCTGTTGAGACTGGAGGATTTTGGCTGCTTGCGGGAACATTGACTCAAAATGTGCTGGGAATTTTTATGCTTCTGGAAATGACGGCGTTACGATTGTGTTTATTGCCCAAACACTGCTGGCCCCAATTCCGTCTCTTTTGTCAGGCGTGTTATAGTGACCCTAGCATGGATATAAGCGTCTAATGGAAAGCTAAAATAAAAGTTAAGCCTTTCATCTTCATGTTTTTGGAGAGTGTGTGGGTATCCTCCCGCTTGCTATAGTGATATAAAGTTAAACATCCCATTCAATGTTGTTCAACTTAACACTCCAACACACTCAAAACAATCCAATACTGTTCCTCTGGGATCACAACCATCAAAGTAAAGTGTTATTAATAAGGACAAGTCAATGATACTGCTCCAGCAATGATTAACTCACTGATTTGACATTGACCAAGAGAGAAAATCTGTGCCCTCAGGAACAGATTCTTCCATGAAAGACCAAATCCACCCACATGCAGCAACATGAAACAGCCTCTCCTCTCAGTGTTGTAATGAGTCACCCGCTGCTGGAGTCTCAGGCCCTCGCAAAACCATTGTAGCTAGCAGCTAAGTTTGAGTTGGCTTTCATTGGATCTACGTTGCCTCAGGCTGCATCTTGGTCCTGGTTTCCCACAGTGGGCAACAGTGGTCAGTGGACAGGTTTTTCATGTAACCCTTCGAGGAAACAGGATCTCTCTTCTAATATGTTCATTGCATTACCTTGTCCAATAAGTAGGTGTTAATCTTTTTCCTGTAATGCCAAGCAGAGATTTTGTTGTCTTTTCCTACGACACACGTGGATCAACATGAAATCTCTCCTGACAAATTAAAATCCAGGTATTATATATATTTTGTTCTGGGGTTTTGAATAAGGGTTATGAGCGAACAGAAAAAAGAAAAGATAGAAGTGGTTGGGAGTTAGCATGGGGGGCAGACAGGGTGTTTGTTCAAGACAAGTGCATCCTGGGGGCAGATGTGGCCAGATGCAGGTGTGGTCGCTAGTTGTGGTCAAGCGCTGGTCTCTCAGGTGCAGGTATTTTCATGTAAAGCCAAAGAGAGATCAAACCCGATTCGCTCCCTCAGAAAAACTGCTACATCAAACAAAGTGGTTCTTTAAACTGTGATATACAGAAGGGGGACTCATGAACACCTGCCTTTAGACAACCATCAAAGGTGAGCTACATAACACTGCTTGTGATCCCATGGGAACTCCTTGTTCTTACTACAAAAGGAACTGGAGTACCTGCCTCTGTGAACTTTGTTTGACTTTTTAGTAGCTGCAGTCGTCTCATTATTGTACAAAACAAAAGCAGTTTAGTTTGTTTACTTTCACCAGCTGAACACTTTTAATCCGATTTATTTATAGAAATTTCCCCAGCCAAAAATATGTTATTTAACCACACTTGGATTAAAAAAAAGCCAGTGAAAAATTAGCTGGGAAAGGATTGAATGTCTAATAGTAAGGCAGCAGCGTCTTGAGTCATCACACAGCCGGTTGGTTCCAGTTAATGTCTTCACTGTGACAGGGATGTTAGCCAGATGAGGGGCTCTGCTGATGACTCACCTGAGTCAAGGCCATCTGCCTGAGGGGGACGAGGCAGAAAAAAGAGAGAGAGAGGGGGAAAGAAAGAATGGCTGAGAGACCACAGCAGCCACCGATGAATGGGTTCAAGGGAGTGAAAGCATTTTGGGTGATATCTCACCTTGCAGATTCAATTACACTGAGAAAAAATATACAATGGCTCAATATACAAGAGATCAAAAAAAAAAACGTCAGATAATAGGTCCAAAATGCTGCAGGTCCATGCAGAACCTCAGGCTGGCTTTGTGGGCGAGCACAATGCCAGCAAGAATCTGCGCGGGATACGGTGACTTCTCATGTTGCCCCCCAGAAATCCCCATTTCAGACAAAAACATTTGTCATTTCTCATAGGAAAAGGGGATTCACATGGTTGTGCAGATTACTCCTCGCTTTTCAGACGCAAAGATTCACCGTTCAAAAGTACGGAACGATAGAGCAGCACATGAAGAGAATGAGTACTGTGTGTCACCAAAACAAAAAAGTGGAAATAAATCATACAGGGTGATGTTCAACCTTTCATCCAAACCCGACTAACATTTTGTTGTTGACATCTTTAGTTGCTGCAAGAGCCAAGCCAGCCCCATTATGGAAAACTACAGGCAGGGTGACGCTAGAAAAGTGGAGAAAGGAAACCACCTGCTGGCCAACGCAGGGAAACACCCAATCAAGACAGCAAGCAAATACATTTTCCAAAGAGGAAAAGTGGTGACGTGAATCTGTCAGTTGCTCATTCATTATGTTTCTGACCTAATTCTAGTATGAACTTTATTTTGGCTTTCAGCGGGTGGTTCATTAAATCTGCAAAACACGGTCTGACTGCATTTGATGTGCTAATAACTTGTTTGTTTTCCATGTACTGAAAAACAAAATCTCCCTTCAATAAAAACTGAATTCCTTTGAGGATGAGAAAAAAAAATCAAAAGGCCATATAGTGATGAATTTATCCAATCCATGCCAATTATCGTTCACATGCTGTATTAGAGGTCGTTTGTGGATAGCAAACTAAATGGCGAGCAATAGCGTGAAGTAAATTAGTCTTTTGCCCTCAGATCTGTTAAAGTCTCGCGGTTCAGATTGAGTCAAAAATGCAGCAAGCTGTGGGAAGGTCAAAGGGCTCTTTCATCCCACGACCATGACCACTGATGTGTCTGCTCCTTCATCTTCCCCACCCACAGAGCACCAACACCTTTCATTTTAGCCAGAAGGACCCTCCAGAACATTTGATATGGGGGACCAAAGAACAGCCTCCCCAGTATGAACCAGTGGGAGAAAATAGAGAATAATACATCAAACCGGCTATGGGGTTAAATCTTAGCTTGTGATGAAGGCATCATCTTTATAGAAAAGCTTAACACTCAAAAATGAAGATTGCACCACTGCACAGTGGGAAAAGTTACAACCCTCTGTTAGAGTTACTGCATAGTAAGTAAGTAATTTTCTTGATTTTACTATACATTGTACACTGGAGGTCTAACCATCTTCAACAATTTAAGATTTCCACCAACTGAAAAATGTGAAACCTACCACAATAAATAAAACCCACTATGGGTTATTATTGAAGTTATCAGTTTTGGTTGCAAAATAGTAACATATTAGATGACAAAATCAGCTGTGTTTTAGAAATATTGAACAGTGAATGTCAGGAGAACAGTTGCTTTTTTTTTTGTTTTTTATCCCAAAATGGATATATGGCATTTTAGAATGAAACCCATCATATGCTGTTGATTAAACTATTGAAATGATGTCCTGACATCCTTACTTACCCTGTGACCATGATGATGACCACCTAGGTGAACATGTGATGGTCTTAGTAGCCAAAAGAATAAAGGCTTTTTACAAACCTTTTCACGTGGACATTAGTGCAAAAACACTAATAATTATGTTATAGCTTGTTACAGATCTTCGCAAAAATGTAGCTTACATGGGATGACTGGTGACAAGTCGTAATAGGATTACACTGTGGGATGAAAGACACCGACGATCCCCAGATACAACTAAGGAACTAGGTTCCACCAGCTAAAGAGACCAGCAGGCTTCAAAAATGCCAACAGAAAGATGCTTGAAACCAACATGGCACGACTCAAAAAAACAATAGTCAGTGCATCAAAATTTTAAGGAAAACGTTGTAGGATAAATCAGCAAAATGACAAAATGTACCTCTTGTTCCTGTTGCTTTAGTTGCCTGCCTGAACACTCAAAACACTTACTTTTTGGCAACAGTTACATTACAATGGTATCATCACGGTTTATAAACCTGAGCAAACCTGTGGAAAGTATTATAAGTACACAATAATTTGGGTGCAACAACACAATGTAAGTACAAACAATCACATACTGTGCACTTTGTGCTTACATTGCGTTGTTACATCCTTATAACTGCATTAAACATTATAGTACTATACTATAGATTATCCTCTGAGTGATTCCCTCATGACTGACCAGTCTATTAAATCCTGCACTGTTAACCTCTCACATCTAGAGAAGCTTCTGTACACTCAAAAGATGTCAAATGTCAGACGTTTTCTCACCCTCATACCTCTGAACTGGAACACGTCTTAAAATACTGCACTCCTTGGAGAATTGTGCCAGAACATTCAGCGTCCACATAACACTCAGCCTCCCTCCCTACCTCCTCCAACTTTCTGACGCTCATCGTGTGAAAAAAAAAAAAGACATCAGACTATAAAACATCACACTATTTATAAGTGTGTTCTCAGAATCTGTCTTGATTCTGTTGAGGCTGACAGACCAGTTAAATGTATTTAGCTGCTCTCTTAAAAACACAATATAACTGTGATGCACTGAGGTCTGCATCCCACCTCAGCCCAAAAATTATGATCAATGTCTAAGTGAAGATTTATGTTAGTCAGGCTAACATAAATCTGTCCTGTTTTTTTTCCCCCAAAAGCTGCCACTGTCGCGAACCATTCATTTATAGCCTGCGGAATTTGAACTCAGCGCGCTCCCAACACCCATCCTATCATATCATTTCATTTATCAGGCGTTTTGGGGGCGACGCGGAAGGAGCGAATCAGCACCGCGGACAGCTCCTGCATCGATCCGTCGTCACGTTCTACGCCCCGATGGTAACCCGACAGTTATGAATGGCTTTTGCTGATTTTTTTTTTAAAACAACGGGTTAATGATAACAAAAGGTGTTTAATCAACTGATATTTTGCAAAACGAATAGTTGTGATTGGCTGAATCACGTTCGAAGCCGTTGTAAAAGCACACCTTTGACCGCGCTAACCGAAAATCACCACTCATACCGGTGCTGAAGTGTCGCTTAGCAACCACGTTGTTTGGCTGCTGCTCAAGAACTATTTTGCTTGGCGAAAAAAAAACCCCACAAAATCAAAATTGAATGATTATTGGTAAAAATTGGGGGGGAAAACAACAACAACACGAACATTTTCGTTCTTTAATTGTGTGTTTCCACCGTTTTATAAAAACAACAAGTAAAATAGCTACGGGCGAGGATGCTGCTGCCTATCAATTTGTGTCCCGTCAGTACCAAATTATTACGCACATTTTCAGCACAAACGCCTCTGCCTCATCTTTTGTTTCCCATTCATAAGTGGCTTTAATATTATTACTGTTAACACCCCTTTAAAGCGGGCGACGGTCCCTTTAAGGGTTATGTAGCGAGGCTGGCCGATGTAGGACGACCGTGTGCGCTGCGATCCCGCTGCCATCCTCATCATGGCCTCCATACAGCCGCCGACACCGCCGAGAATGAACCGACCAGCCGGTGGCCCTTCCCATCCCGGAGCGGAGACGGACGTGAAACCGAAGCAGAGGCACCGGTAGAGGAGAGCCGCGCCGGGGAAAGCCGCCTCATGCCACCCCGGTCTCCTCCATGTCTTCGTCTAAAGCCACGTACAGCTATTTGATAAAGAGGGGTGCGAACCCGGGCGGCGGCGGCGGCGGCGGCAGAAACATGAACACGAACAGGGATTATTCTATTAATCTATCGGTGCAGCAAGTGCTGAGCCTTTGGGTGCAAGGCACGACGCTGCAACACTTCACAGGTATGCTGAATAATAGGGGCTCCCGGTATTGTACTGTATGATGTGTTCAGTGTTCACCCTGTTAAGACAGAACTCGCCAACATCTACTAACCTACTGTAGAGTTGTATCGCCTATAGCGGTCGGGGTGGGCATCTTTGTGCGTCCATTTTAAAGGGGAATAACCGGGATGTGATAGCCACAAACCTATCGATGCTATCAGCACACGTAAGCCTAGTGAACAGGAAAGGACAGGCTCACTCCCATTTCAAGGGAATGTATGTATATTTCTGTATCACCACAGCCCCCCACCGGTGAGTAAATCTGGGAGAGTGTGATGTTTGGCCACAACTAAAATGCCACTCCTCTGTCCATGCGTGCAGGAGTCAGTGAACGACGTGAATAACATCCCAACATGCGGCTAATTAATCTTTATGCTGCGTGAATGCGCTTGGCTGTGTAGTAAATGAAGTGTCATCTCTGCTCCAGCCTCAGCCTTTGTCCTGCAGGCAAGTAATCAGGGGCAATTAGAGTCATCATGCCCAACTCTGGGATAGGATTTCTGTCTGGGAAGGTCTAGACTCTAGAAATAGTGAGGTTGAGGATAATGAGGTACAGCCACAGCTTCATCAATATACTTTTGTGTGGTACGGCATTGAAATACTGGCTTGTGTCGGTGTGCTTCTGATCCAGACCCACTATAAATATGTAGTTGGAACATTAATGTTGCATCAATATCAAATGCCAGCTCTCGCTACAGATGACAGTGAGGTAGGGGTCTTCCTCTACAAGCAGGCCATACTTTTTCCTCATTAAGAACTTGACACAGCAAGGTTGTTGGCCACCATCGAAACAAGACTGGGTTAAAAACGTTGTCATTATTTCCAGGCTGTTGGTTCTAAATGGTTGGAAATGCTGAAAGGGTTTGGACAATTAGAAAAAAAAAGGAAAGGAACAACAGGAGTTGGTCTGTCACATGCAAGAGAACACAAGATAAAAGAGACTCGACTTGAATTCCTCCCCGCAGAGTAAGAGCACAGCAAAGACAGACCCGTGGGCATGGCCGACATGGCACAGAGCCATTTCATGAGAGCGAGCTGACATCCTGTGTTGGGAAACACATCAAGCAAAAACTGAAGAGATAGTTAATGATGCTGACTCAGCAGGAAGCTGATGCACATGTAGAAGTTTGCGGAAGCAGAAGCAAATAAAAAAAACTGTATGGAGTCGACATCCAGACTTTGGCAGGGCTCCCTGAAATGCCATCTGATCCCCTCCACCCTATAGTTTACCAGCCAGGTGAAAAACGACCTCCTGAGATATTAGATAAGGTCAGTGGAGAGTATGTGAGCCCTGAACAACTGGAGCAGTAGATTCACAAAGCGCATGTGCATTTTGAACAAACGGCCCTTTGTTGCTTAAACAAATGGACTTCCACTTTTCAAAACATGTTTGTTTGCAGATGTGACGGGACAATCAGAGACACACTGTACTGCATTGTACTGTACTGTACTGCGCTGTACTGTACTGTGCAGTACACAACATGTATCTTCCGTTCATACATTTTTTTTGCATGGTCTGCATTTCTGCTACGTCAGATTCAGAAGACCACGTCACCAGACTTGGCCGAGAGATCTGGATTTCACTGGATTTCGTTGACTTCTAGCAGACATCTCTTATCTTATCACTCTCTCAGGTTCTTCTCTTCTCTTAAAGAGGAGTCCTCACTT
>OOFE01005018.1:34221-45362 GCA_900323365.1 Monocentris japonica
CTACACACACACACACACACACACACACACACCACACACACACACACATACACGCACACTTGTATTGAAAACGGGAATACTGTAGCGGAACACTTTGAGTCGATTCACCTTAGATTTGCAACGCTTGTCATGGGACTTTCTTTCCTAGAGGTGTTACAAGACAGTACCAGCAGCATTACCATTAGCCAGCCACATCCCTCTCTCTCTCTCTCTCTCTCTCTCTCTCTCTCCTCCATGCAGGGGACAGGGCCATCAGTCTCCCTCCTGAGTCCAACGGAGGGGTGAACTCAGAGCTTCATAAGCTCAGCACCCCTGCTGGTGTCTTCCTCCTGTACAGCGCTTTGGGACCCTATGGCCTTGCTACTTTCACTGTTTGTGTTCTGCAGTAGCCTGCGAGTCTCTGGTTGCGTGGGAAATTTGACCTCTTATCGAGGGACCGGAAACATAATTCCCTCCTCTTTTGTGCTCTGTGTCGACATGCGAGGCCTTAAGCTGCCGTGCTGACAAAGACTTCGGTTGGTGGTACGGGATTAGCAGAACCTAATGCTGTCCTCAAACTGTCTTAGGTCGTATCTCTGAACATGACACAGCACTTGAGCTGCAGACATCTCTCACCCTCGCTACCCTTTCTGAACTGTGATCACTTTTACTCACCCACCGACCCACACATACACATCTCTTTTCTGACACCTTTACCACTCCTTCAAGCATAGAATAAGGAACTGTGTGTTAATGTAAAATGTGCACACTCACTTACACGATAGATCAAGTTTGTAATTCATCATGAGGTGCAACAGAACTCAGTTAACCGAGGCAATCAAATGCTATCGTCTCAAAAAGTTACCGGCCAGCGCGACAGGCGAACCTTATTGATTTCTCCACCAAAGTTTTACTGGCATTTGACGCTTGGCGGGTGTTCATTTCAGACCCTGCCAGTAAGTAGTTCTGTAAATAGTGTGGTGCCACTCATATTGGTCATGGCATGTGACAGAGGTGGGGTTTGTGTGACATGTCCTCCTCTGGCCCTTACTAGTTCCTATGTAGAGTCATTCTGTAAATGCGTCCAGGCTTAAGTTGGGCCTGGTCAACCCATCACTCTCTGTCTGCTGGTGTGTCCATCTCTCTGTGTCTTATCCCATCCCTGTCCCATCTCAGACATCTCTCTCTCCCCCATGGTTGGATGGGTGATGGGTGATGGTGATGGGAACGTGGTGGTGGATGGATAGATAGGGCGCGTCACTGTGCCCTGATTTGGCAGGGTGATCTCACTGTCTGTTGTGGCCAGTCAGGCAGAACAAAGAGGCATTGTGTTCCCGTGCTGTCACATCTCTCTCCGCCTGGCTTGACGGCTGATGGCTGGATCAATACTGGAGGTAGGCACTCAGTAGATTGTGGAACAACAAGGTTAAACGGATCTGCTAAAGCGTTCCCTCCAGTCTAGGTTTGTATGAAGTAGAATGGGGCTTATTGGTGTGCAGAACTATCGCAAATATTTCCATCACACAACAATGTCACATATCCTGTTTAAAGCCCAACGTTCAACAAAAACAGGCTTTACATGACATCCCTTTGGATTGGTTAAGACTCATTCTTATCCTTCAACGCCCCCCCCAAGTCCATTTCTTTTCCTTCTAGAATAATCTCTTGGCCAGCTGGCTTTTCCTCTTGCTCCTACTGTGCCAGTGGTGCCAAGCAAAGCCCCTCACTGGCAAAGTGTGATGAGGCCAGGGCTCTTTGTGCAAAGCCTCTGTGAGAGCCGGTGGCCCACGAAAAGAGGAAGAGAGGGATGAGGAGGAGGAGGGAGAACTTGAATAGGACTCTCTCTACAGGCTGACCTCTGATTTGGTCCAGCCTACTTCCTCTGTAAAGCTGTTTGCTGTTTTGTTTTGGGGTTTTTTTGCCCCAAAATCAATTATTAAGGCAGAGCTGTCTGGGCCCTTTGGGGGTGCACGCTATGTGTTCTCAGAGATAACAATTCTGTTAGCCGGAGCTCCCCGTTTAATTGGATGAGTGTTGGCGATTTGGGTTTAATTGAACAACGTCAGCATTTTTGTTTCTGCAGTGGTAATCAAAGAGTGAGCAAGAATGTGATTACTCAGTTTTACTGATTTAGTAATGCTGAATTGTTTGTTTATCAAACTACTATTCTCTTAAATGCCTTGAATCGCCACAAAATGCTCATGTCAGGTGTTCTTTCATACAAGATACTCCATTTACCACTCTAAACAGCCCCTCTGCGCTCTAGCCTCGCGTTCAGACTGAGCGGTTTCATACATCTCACCTCTGGTCTATTCCCATGCTCGGCTGCCTTCTTGATGAACCCTAACTGAGGTTGTGGCTGCGGTAGATTGAAATCCTCCCCGCCCCACAGAGGTGTGCATCTGTAACTGCTGTACGTTCTGGACCGAGGGCTGTAATCTGTAAATTTGCCTGTAAATCTGTCAGTGGTCAACGTGGCGGGAATTCTTTCTAACCAATGAAATGTATTAGTGTGGCAAGGAAGTTTTTTTTTTATTCCTGTCTATATCATATTCTCCACTGCTGCTGGGGATCAATACATTTCATCCCATCTTATCTTAACCACCCACCAGTATGCAGCGCATATACTGCTTACAGTGCTCTGCATCTCTCAGGGCCTCTTGAATCTGAGCTGTCGAATCATCCATCTGTTCAGTCAGAAATTCTTGGAAAACATTGACGTCCTGTAGTCCAACTGTACTTGGTTTTGGGCTGTGTCTGATCAACCTCCCTGTCTGTGTTTTCTGTCCCCTGTCAGAGATGTGGTACTGGGTGTTCCTGTGGTGCCTCTTCTCCTCGCTCTTTGTCCACGGGGCGGTGGGGCTGCTCATGTTAGTCATGCTGCAGCGCCACAAGAGGGGCCGCCTCATCACCCTGGTGCTGGTCAGCGTGGGTTTCCTGGCCTCCCTCTCCGGAGGCGTCATCACCAGTAAGTCCAGCGGCGCTCCTTTTTCATCCCTTTTTAAACTGACCTCACAGCACTCACACCCGGTCAACCAGAGGCAGACAGGAGTTGACATATAGAGAGAGAGAGAGAGAGAGAGGGATGTAGGGACTTTCTGTGTCAACTCCTGTCAACCAAAGGAAGAAAGGAGTTGACAGAGAGAGACAGAGGGAGGGGGAGAGAGACGTCGGGTCTTGCTGTCTCCTTGTCCTACGTGTATTTTTGCTTATGTAGCACAGGGAGCTCCAGCCTCCCCTATCCACTGTCTGTGTTTATGTCTACCTGTCTGCTGCCGTCTGTAAAAGGACACATGGCTGCCTCACTGTCTGCCCGCCTGCTTTCATGTCTGCACTCTCCAGCTACCTTTTTAATTTTACCACCATTTCTCTCCAGCATTATTTACTCTCTCGTGCACAAGATATTTGAGCCTTACATTGTCTTTCATCGCTGTGACAGAGCGAGGTCACTGGCTGTGTAAATAGACCTAAATCTCTCTCTGAGCGTAGGACAGGAGCTCTTGAGGGCACACTGAATGAATCACTCTCAATCACAGATGCAAGCCAACCCCAAAATAGAAAGACACTTTATTATTAATGTGTAGCAAGCAGGGAGAGCAGACTATTGACTGGGTGCGCCCCCCCCCATGTGTACTCTAGATTGGCTCAAACTCACTGCGTGGCGGGGCAGAACAAGGCGACAGTCTCAGCCAAGCAGAAGTGAAGGAGAGGTCAACATTTAAAGCCAACTTTATTTATTCTGCCAAAATTAGGCCGCTCTCTTTCCATCTTTGATTAGAGATTTAAAAACATTTAACATCCTTGCGATGTTCTGTTGCTGTCTGTTTCCATGGCAATGCTCCAAACGGCATATTGAGAGGAAAGCGTGACTAACTCTCATAGGAAGAGTGGCAAGTCAACACAGTATGTGGGCAGACATTCAATGACACCCCCACTAGCTGTGTGGAGCCACAGATGAATACTCCCCGTCTTTTAACGGCCCGTCTGTAAATATTCACACACAAAACGTCATCGGCTTTTGTACCGAACACTCGCCTCCCGGTGGTAGCTGCACTCACGGAGAGAAAGGATGAGGAAGGATGTGTTTGTCCTTTGTGCTTCCTCATTATAAACAGACAGTCTGTGGTAATGGTGACAAGCCCTGACTGACAGGCGTGTTTGTATGCTTGCCCATCTGTTTACTCGGTGTGTGTTCATGCTCATGATGTGTGTTTTCTCCCACAGGCGCGGCTGTGGCGGGGGTGTACCGTGTGGCGGGGAAGGACATGGCCCCCCTGCAGGCTCTGGTGTTTGGCGTGGGCCAGACCACCCTCTCCATCATCATCTCCTTCTCACGCATCCTGGCCACTCTGTGAGGCGAGCGCTCCCCCACATGGACAGACTCAGACCAATCAAAGGACAGACGCAGCAGAGGAGAGGCGAGGGGCGGGAACGAACCCGAGCCGGCCGGAGAAACTCATGGGTGCTCACGTTTAAAAGAGAAGGTGGAAATGCTCTGGACGTTTGGGGCTGGATGTAGGAGAGAGCCCCCCAGTGTCTCTGTTCTGTTACTGCCGCAATCACAATTTAGAGGGAACTCAATGCAGGCCTGTCCTCCCCTTCGAGTCAAAGAGCAGCACTCGGTGGACAAGACGGCAACATCCTCCACTTCTGTCAAGTGATGCCACATTCTGGACTGAAAGCCATGTTTTGGGTGTTTCCAGAGCTCTATCAGTTCTTTGTGCCAACGGCCCTCTCTGGGACATCCAGATGCCTTTGTGGCCATCTCCACTGACTCTTGAAGGCTCTCTGTTGCACTCGTGAGGAAACCTCTTTTTAAAAAGCCAAGTGAAACAACAGTGATGACCTGGAACTATTTGTGATGATCTCGTGACCATGAAGCACTTTAGGTGCTGCTGCGAGAACAAAAGTTGAGCAGTGAAGGTTGTCGAGAGTGTGACGACCAAAACACTTCTTCTGTATTAAGATCAGCCTCGCCGCCTGGGTCTCAACTTTCAAGTACAGATCATCATAATCATTCCTCTTTCTTCAGTGGTTTAATGACTGCTGCAGTGTTATTTCACCAACCCACTCGAAAGCAAGATGCAGCCTTGAATTTGCACTTTCTAAATGTTGGAAATCCCCTTTTTTGCTGAAGAGGTCTGAGTAGTGAAATCAATAGACATCTCAGTTGAACGTTATGGGGGAGATAACCAGCATCTGTGCTCTGTTCAGTTTGTCTTGTTGAAATATTGTATCATTGTGTGCCAATAAAAACTCTTGATCATGGAGTTAAATAAGACAGGCGAAGGCCAAGACAAAAAGCCCTCAGTACTGCAAGCATTAACAAAATGGGAACTTGTTTGAATTTGCCTTGGGCGGTGTGATTCAGGTCTGGTCCGTATTAGATCAGTTTTAGGTTTCCCACATTCAGGGTTGGAGAACGGGGTAGTGGTATTAACCATGGTGGAAAGGGATGCGGTCCCCGGCTTGTTTGTGTTGCTGCTTGAGAGTTAGCTCTGAGACGTTTCCAGACTAAGTATTATGTGTCTAGTCTAGTGCAGATTTACTGCATGAGGTTGGAATCCATCCCTCCTTGGCCCACCTTAGTGTTAATAACATTGTCTGCACTGCTGTAAATTCCCCATGGAAAGCCATCTCTCGCTGGAGAAGGTCAGTCAGATACTGCTGCTCAAACAGCCATTTTATATGGCGCCCTCTTTTTTTTGCTTTCCTTTTTTGTTTAACCCATGTTCCTTAAGTTTAACGTTGCATATTGCACTGAAATTGATCTGCCTTGTTTTAGCACAGTGTGCGATGATACTATTCTGGTGACCCATATGAATCCAGTATACATAGTTATTGTACCAGTGATTATATACACTGATAATCTAGTTTCAGAGACTGCAGTAGCATGTAGTAAAGCATACTGTACAGGATTATCTGTGACAAACGTGTTTCAACTTCCTGTATTAACAAGATACATAGGAAATATCTTGTTGATACAGCAGTTTGAGTTCTACTGAATACTGCTGGTATTGAGGAATAGCAAGGTACACTGATTTTTCTACCTTATTTTTTGATGTAAAGTGCTGTGCAAAAGTCTTAGGCACATGTAAAAAACAATCGGTAAAGCGAAGATGCTTTCAAAAATTAAATGAAAAGTTTCTAAATATCAAAACATTTACTATGAAGAGCAGTAATGAAAAACACTAATGCAGAAAATAAAAAAATATACATCTAAGACCAAATTTATATAAAAACATCGAGGGTGCCTAAGACTTTTGCACAGTACTTTACGTTCAGTTCCCACTGCCTATTGAATTGGTCCATGGATTCTCCCAGCAGTAAAACAGTTTCCTTAACTGGCCCACAATGAACTAGTATACTGCACCAGACCCAGAGTGAGAAGCGTTAGGTTGTAATGCCAAAGTATCTCTCACATCCTAGCTTTATTTGTCATATTTTCCTTGTTTGATTGTTATCATTGCAAGTGATTATGAATTGTTTGGTTGTAGAAACATTTGCACAATGGCATGGGTGTCAAATCGCCCCCAGACCTGTGGTACAAGTTCACAATACTGCAGTTGCTCCGAGTTTGACAAAGAATTCATATCATATTTGTGACCTAAATGTGTGTGCTGTGGGATTGTGCAGCTATAAAGGTAAATGCCATGTATTTTTATGAGTTATGTAATTGACACGACTCACCTTCAGTACCAGTTTAGCACACAAGAGGGCAGCATTGCACAGAAATTGGTTAGCAAAAGTAGCCTGAATTGAAAGATGACAGTGGATTTGAAAATGTTAAAAATGAGTGTTTTGATATCGTCATATAACAAAATATTTTCTGTTGAATCACCTGCAGGACTGTTGGCCTGCAGGACCATTTCCCCAATACAAAGAGTGTTAGAGTTATTCCTATTTGAAAAGTCATCTGAAAGCCCCTTTATCCACTGAATTGTCCTCACATAGACCATAATACTCATCTGAATGTTTTAGCTCAATTTCAGGGACCAAATGTGAGTTATTGCTGATGACTCACCTGCTGTCACAGCAATGATATCTATGTGAAACAGTGTTTGACAGTTTCTGCATATATGGTTCATAGGAGATGTGACATTTGAGTGTTGTTTTGCTGTATTTGGTGTCGGTCTGTGTGGTTGTGCATGTGAGTACTACTAGTATAACATTATATTAATTTATTTTCTTTATAAAAGCTTGGACATGTTCTTTTGCAAGCCCTTTCGCGAGTCTTGATCAAAAAGGGTGAGGAGAAGCGACACTGTGTTCAGAGAAGCAGTTCACTGAGCAATGTCTTAGATGATGTGTTGGAAACCTTTTTATTTACTGTAACAAGGTGTTGAGAAAGACTTTTCTGCCAACAAAATCCAAAGCACTGGAAGACTAACGGTCGCTGCAACCTGGCTGAAGTTGTTGTCCTGCACTGTAAATAGCCCTAGTGTACAAAGCCTTCACCAGAACGGTGCCCAGATGATGAACAAACTAACCCTCGGATAGTATTTTGATATTCACACATATATGCATTCGTCTACTGCAGTACAGTGGCCATGCATTGAGTAACGCCTGTGCCATGATTGGTAACGTCTTGAGTTTGACGAGTGAGAATTGGTTTTCTGCTTCAGGCTCTGTGATTCGGCCATCATCACAGCGGGAGGATAACACCACGTGTACTGCAATACCTAAGGAGGCGCCCAGCAACTAATAATCCCCCCTAGACTTTGAAATGCCATCGCACAGCAGCGAGATGCCCGGCTCAATAATCCTGTCTCTCTCATAGGCTTATAACTAACGCTGCCCCCTCGGTCCACTGTTGTACAAATGCCACGTATTCTCCGTGGATACTTGCTCTGTGCCCCCTGTGATTGCATGTGCAGTGCAACTCGGATAACGTGTGAATGGATTACGGACAATCCAACAAGAGACAATGTTGTACAAAACCCAAAGTGGCACTTGTAGATAATGTACAATATGTTCTTTTTTTAATTTTGTACCAGCCGAACAGCTGATGTTTATAACTATTGCCTATTTATGTACAACTTGTTCTCCTGTACATACTCAACAGTCAGTTGAAATAAAAATGTTTTGCAGTATAAACACTCGGGGGGTGCCGTTTCCATTTCCTCAGATGTGTCAGACAGGTTCTTTACTGTCTCCGTGTATCTATCTACCTAATCTTGTTACTGCAGCAATGTCAGCGGTGCCTGTGTTCGGGCTTTCCGCATCACTCTTTCACAGCAGCAATCTCGAGGGTCCCCGGCGATAACATCGAAACAGTCCTTTCACCATCCATTTGCTGTCTACCTCCTCTGTGCCGTTGCTATTACCATCACTCTCCCCCCAATCTCTCGCTATCTTTCCAGTTTCTCTTTCCAAGTTTACGTCTGTTCTCCTCTCCCTCCTTTTTCCTGCCTGTGATTACTTAGAGGTGGAAAGAGTTTGGAAATATTTTACTCAAGGAAAAAGTACCCCAACTTGGAGTAAGAATATGTGTCTGCAAAATTGCTCTAGTGATGGAATAGCCCACTGAAACATTCAAGTACTTTTCATTACGATTTTGTACAGATTCCAATGTTGATCCATTTGATGTGGTTCTTAAAGAAATAAATAATTTGATTGGTCATTAGTCCAGACTGAGTATCATCATAAAAATCAAACTCACTAAAGTAAAACACATTTATAAAAATGTACTCAAGTCGAAGTAAAAATACAACAACTAGAGTAGTTGTGACCAGAGAGGCCTTACCAGGCTGGCACTCAGCCCTTATTACCCATCATCCATTGTGTCTGGTGGTGCTCACACCTGGGTGCACCAGACATCATCAGAAAGGGCCCGCTGCCTCACCGCTACTGGCAAAGTAGCACTAAAAACTCACCCCGGCGTTACATATGGGGAAGAGAAGCTGCTCAGTAGGTGCTCTCCTGCAACAACCAGTCTTAAAGAAGCAAAAGACGTGTTGTGTCTACTCTGGGTTTCAGGAAGTGGATTGTTTTGACTGGGTGGCATAATATCCAAGAAAAGCATCCAGTACGTGATGCTTCATCATCGTACATCATAGACAATTCAGGCCCGGATACACTTGGTTATTCCTATATCTGCCTTGACATTTCATTGCTACGCTTTCCCCCCTGCAAAGGCCTTGACGACCAACCTTGCTTTTCAAGGCTACATAACATTTCCACACCTCGGCATGCTTGGGGTCCAGTCTGTGATGTGGAATGTGATGTGCTTGTAATGTGGAGGGGGACAATGAATCACAATGATGGAATTTAATCAGCTGCTTGTGGTTTAAAAAGACAAAGGCCCCACGCTGTTATCACTATGTTTTTTGTTATTTTATACTTTAATGGGGGAGAGCAGGGTTAGGCTGTGCTTCTGGTTTCCACTCAGCGTCTAGTTTTATAACCAATAAGAGAGAGGCTGAGCAGGGCTGATAAGGGGTCAGTGGCTGCTTGAGGCTCAGTCAGAGCAATGAGGGCAGGAAGTGTTTCATAAGAGCCCAGAGACTGTGGTGTATATAATATGACCATGGAATGTATGGTAACCTGGTCAAAGTGTGTGTGTGTGAGCCAGCGAGTGTGTGTGTGTGTGTGTGTGTATGTGAGTGTGCCCAAGGCTGTTTGCATCCTTAAATGTCCACAAACCACGTTGAACCTCTGTAATACAGTGGGGTCCAAAGGTCTGAGCCCACCACCTACAACTCTTTTGTTTTATCATTTATCAAAAACTAATAGACTTTTTTAGTCACATGATATTTCTCAAACAAGATTACATCATTTAAAAAATAATAATTAAAAAATATTTTTCAACGGATGTCGTTTTTTTTTTTACAGTTAAAGCACTAGCAGTAGCGCCAATAACACTTACGGGACCATATTAGTTTAGTTGATATCTGGTATTAGGTGTTAAAAGACCAAAACAATTCACACGGTGTGTGAGGAGCAAACACGTGTTCATATTTGAATTATATATATGGCGTGACAATTTGAGAAAACCTGAGCAAATGTATTTGAACAAGATTTTCAGAGGTACTCCAGTTTCATAAGCATTTCTCAAAGATCTAAAAACGTTGATTTCTCAGTAATGCATTCTTGAATAGGAAGATATCAACTGAGTAACATTTTTTTTAGTTAGTTTTTGATAAATAATGAAAACTAACAGTTGTTGGTATAGTGGACTCAGACTTTTGTATGTGAATCCTGCATGTAGGATGCATGTCTCTGAAGTTCACCTGACTATACCTTTCATTTTTCCTAAACAGGAGATCTGCTGCGCTGCTTTCCTGTTTTTTAGGTAACGTAAATTAGCGTCCAAATTCCTTTTATCCGATTGTGAGACGCTTATTTTCCAGGGATGAATGTAATCCGGAAACGTTCCCACCATAGCGGGAAGCCATCTTTCTGTGATCTACTTCAAACAGACAACTTGGGTCTACTTTTCCTAAACGCCCTTATGTGGTTATGTCATCATGGTTTTTCCACTTCTCATTCTGCAGGACGGTCAGCTAGACATGTTATACACAAGCATAGGCAAAGGTAGATGTTCTCATGAGCTGAAGTCTCCCTGCAAGCCCCTGAGCTGTACCGAAATGCCTCTACTGACGGTACAGATCAGCCCAACACTTGATCCAGACATACTATCATAAAGGCTCCTGACTTCCTAGAATAGCCCTCTCATTATGCTGACCACCAAGCCACTCGCTGCTATTGTCTTATTGTTTCCTCTGCAGGAAATACTCAAGAGTTGAGCATGAGTGCAGACAAGGGGATTGCATGCTTGCTTTGAAAAAAACACCGGCTCAACAATGGCTGGAGTCAGACCAAGTCTTTTGACCCGGTGGATCACTTCACATTATTGACCTTGCCTTTGTGCTCGGTGACTCGACTCCAGTTGCTCAAAATGTATATAAAGTGCAGACAACAGACAAACAGTCCACGAGTCTGGTCTCCAGCAGAGGCCGGGCCCACTGTCCTCCCAGCGCCTGTAGTCTGGACTCCTCTCCCTGGACGGGACAGCGCCGTGATCTCTGTCTGGGCTTGGCCTCAGACAGGCCCTCATGTCCTCCTGTACTGTAATATCCTGAACATGGGTCCACACAATGCAATCTGGGCACGGTTGGGGGGTATACTGTATATAACGGGATTCATCTGAACGCAAAATA
>OOFE01005029.1:3589-21419 GCA_900323365.1 Monocentris japonica
CATTGAAAAGTGACACCACTACTTTCCAGGTTGCTGATGAGCACTAGGCAGCCCCATCAAACCACAGACAGGGTTAAGGTCATAGGCTCACTGAAGTAGGACTGGAACCCAGTCCACTGTCATGACTGTTATAAACTTCAAACATCTGAAGTTGTGCAGCTTTAAAGAGGGAGCAATGCTAATGCAGCACAAGGCTGGTTCCAACAGAGGAACTCCCTGAGGCTGTGCGTCTTCCTGGGCTGTGTTGCAAGACAGCTCGCTGCTGCTGCGGGTTGGGACAGATGTACGGGAACTGCATCAGCTGGCCTATGTTGGGCTGTTTAGAGTTGCAGGGAAAAGTACAAGAATAGTAGTATGCTCCTTTTACTAGAAAGCAGACACAGAGCCATCCCATTTGCAGCTTCTTAAATGGGGGACTGAAAGTCTAGCCTGTGTGTGTCAATACTAGTCAGAGTGGTACATAAAAGATTGAACGTAGAAGGAACTAAACTGATGAACAATAAGGCATGGGTGTGAAATTTCTTGGGACTGTTGTTTTTGCGTCAAGCCCGTCACTTCAGAGGTTATTTGGGTTTTCATTTTTTGGACTCTGCATGCTGTTACTACAAGTCACGAGTCTTCCCACCCAAGCTAGGCCTACGTGTCTAACGAAATGCATGAGAAATGTTAATGAACTGTAGAGATGGGTCAAAAAAAATTTCCACTACTGCCACTTGAAACATAGACTTTCATAAATATTCTACAGACCCAAGCAGAACATCAGTAACAAGCCTCTGGTTACTTAGCAAGCCTGAGGTCACTTATCAACAAGATATTTTTAAAACAGGAAATAATTTCTTGTTTAAAACAAGAAACAGTCAAATGTGGTGTCAGAAACAAAAACGACACATAGTGCCTCACTTTAGTAAATAGGACATAAAGTCATTCAATAGACCTGATTACTGCCCTATCGTTACACCACTGACTTCACGTGTGACCTACAATATTCCATTCATGTACTATGCCATCTTATGCCATCATGGGATGGGAATGGTAAAGCAGGCAGGCAGGGTGTTGTGATAAATGGACTATGAAAATAAGCCATGACAGCGGTGATAGGACACTGCTTTTATCAGCTTGAGGAATGCCCCGTCGTGTCGGTGCATGAACAGAGAGCAGCACAGTGACGTCCTGGCTCTCTCCTCTACCGAGACTCCGACTGGAATTGAGGCATTTGTCTCTTTGCATACAGTTGCTGATGGTCAACTAAAACAGGTTAGAACTAATACAAAATGAGTTGGAATAGTTGAACTGTGCACTGGTCTTAATGCATGGTATTTTGGCTAGTCACTCATAGTGCAAATGACTGTGCTTCCTACACTAACCAAAATCACAACTAGGTTAATGTTACCAAATGAATGTCTGTTTCAAAGTGCTGTGGTGGGTACTGCAAACCCCTATTCTAGCAGGAACTTTCACCCACAAGGTGACAGCAGCCCCCGCCCCCATCCCCCTCCCACAGTCTGAACCTCACTTTCACACAGGAAACCCAGGTAGTCACCTCACCATGGGAGGCAAAGGCACTCGTTTCAACTTTTCTTCTTAGCATAAAAGACAGGGGCATCCATTTCTAGCGTGCTGTTTGCGACATAGTATACAGTATACAGACATAACTGACCGGCTGATTTTTGAACATCGAAAATTTACACATCTCACGTTCTATAGAGGAAGCCCAGGCAGTTAGGCCACATGCATAGAGCGGCTAGCTGTTGCAATTGTGCTGCACCTTGTTGAAATTGAACAAGATGAAGATGAGAATATATAGTACATAGGCTCGGCCTAGCCTAGCAGTCTGATTTATTCTGTACACAATCCTTGGGGCAATGTTTGAAGGATGAATGCCTTAGAAAATATTGCATCAAAAGAAGCCAGAGAGGACAGAGACATACGCAGACTTTTCCCATGGTGCCGAGCCTCAGAACAGTAATTTTCTCACAATTCACCTGGAATGACAACCTGTAGCACCACAGGAGGCATACACATTGAGAAATACAGTTCTCTGGAAAACAAAATAGCTTATTACACATCCCCTTCCATGTGGGCCCGGAGACAACTAAGCTATAGAATAAATCTACAACTGCCTGTAAGAACCTATTCACAGAGGATCAATATTTGTCAATGGTATTGATAGAATTAAATATGACAAAACCTATCCTGACAAACACAAAAGCACTATGTACTAGGAATGGGCATTTTTATTTCTTTCACAAATGAAATAGTAACAAAACTGACCTTGTAACAAGAGTTTTGTGGTGGGTGCTGTTTTACTTTAGTGATCACGTAGGACACAGCTGTTTTGTGCTGCAATGGCAAGTGTGCATCAGAGCTCTAATTGATATCTTAATTAATTGGCCAGCAGCTATACAGACATGTTTTCACATGTAGGCCAGATACCATTTGCAGTCCACTTTGTTGGGTCGTTAATGTGCGCTTAATTCATGATTAGGGTAACATTATTTCCGACAGTACTGAAGACAGTAATAGCAACGGGAGTTAAGTTGTATGCTCAGGTCTGTCAGAATTACACAACTAATGAATGGATAAAGAAAATCGAACAAAAATTACATCAGCGTGCCTGATAAGGCTCAAAAGAAATAAAAACAATCACTACTTTTGTTTACTATGGTTGAGTCTAGTTCTTGTGAAGGAAAACAAGCACATCTACTACATGTTCTGGGGTGAGGTGCAAAACTCTCACTTGGTACAGAGGTGGCAGGAATGGCAAGGTACAGTTTGGCAAGGACAAGTCCCTGGAAAGACTTTTCCTCTGCTACGACTGGAGTAGATTTTGATTGGGTGGGATGCATGGCTCATTTAAGTTCTGCCTCGTTTTGCTCTGCATTCATTGCGCAGCAGTCCTCCCTAAAAAGTGTTAAACATTGCAGTGTTTTCGGGTGCTAGCTTCCAGGCACTCATTGGCTACTCCAGTTAAATGTCTCTATCAAATTGGTTTGCACCCAACTGAGGTCATCACCTACTCCACTGATCAAAATCATTATAACCAGTGTATTTTAGGCAGGACTTAGCTTTTAAATTAACTGAAGTTAATAACTGAAGTCAATGTCCATTTCCGGTAATCGCAAATTCACCTACTCGTACTCATCCTTACTATGTCCCACTATGTTACCATACACTAAAAAAATACAACAATGTTAACTCCACACACCATAATCCAATTGTTCCCTATGCTAGGATCCTCCTGAGGTACACTGGCAGAAACAAATGTGTGTTGTTTGAGCATTCAGGAATCATGGCATGACCTTTGTGGCTAGTTTTGGGCAGATGGACACAGTGGAGGATGTGGAGGAAAGGATAAGGGGATGAGAGACTAAGAGAGACTTTTCAATTTGCCGGGGCTAAGTCTCCAAGGATGAGAGGGCACACAGCTTGCTGCGATTTGATTGAGATGGACTGAGTCTCCCAACCTCTCTCTCTCTCTCTCTCAACCCCTCTGTCTGTTTGTCTCTCATTAAACTCTTTTGTGAGCACAGTCTCTCCTGCGCTTGTTTCCCTTCTTCACTCCCTTCTGTCTTGATGGATGCGGCTGTACTCGAACATCACCACAGATGTCCTGTCAGCCCTTATCAGAATCAAAAAGTAATGAAACTACATTACTTTACATTAGCTATGCTGGCTGTCAGCAGGGGTGACTAAGTACAACACGTTTTCTCCACCCAATAGAGCCTAACATTTTCAATAAATAAAGAGACAATACTCCTTTGGTTTGTATTGTCAGTACTCACCTGTAGTTAGACAGGTGTGATATGACTCAAGGCAACTTCCATTTGTCATGTCTATGAATTATGTGATTACACAAAATGAAGACATTACACCATTAACGTAAGAGTTAAGTATTCAGATATGACCCACCAAACTTACTTTACAAGTAAGACAGTAACGACAGAAAAGTTATCAACTGCATTAACTGCAATATTATACCTAATAAATCAGAGGAGCTGGCCTGAAGATGTTTATCTCAAATTGGTCCCCAGCATAATATCTAAAGTCAGACAAAAAGCAGCGCCCCCTCCAATTACATTTTTCTTGACAACAAAAAGCATGTTTTTATTTTACCCTATTAAAATTGTAAGACTAAAAGAAAAGACTAATTGATAACAAACACAGAGATAAGTCAGAGCTGAGTCAGCAGGATGGAGGTTGGGGGCAGGGAAGATTTGATACCCCACTTACGCCGAGTTCGCCCTGTGCTGCATCTCCTTCCTGTGTGTCCCACGGTCTCACAAGGTGCGCCCACTCCACTGATACTGCGGCTGGCCAGGCAAACACTCAGAGCTCCAATGTGGAAAGCAGAGCGAACACAAGTCTAAATCCTTGCGAGGCATGATGCTGTGACCCTGCTGCCGCCCTAACACACTAATCTCCCTGCGCTAGGGTAAGTGGGAAACATCCACGGAAAGAGGATGGACAGGATGGACAGGGAGGTGCCGGGTGAAACCTCACACACGTTTAGTCTTGCAAACTGATATGAGACAAATTGGCTGATCAGCTGTCTGATTCTGTTATCCTCCTGCTGCTGCTCTCAGGACAGAGGTCTTTCAGGATGAGGAGGCTGAGTCAGACTGTAGCCCTATAGCCTATCCTCCTTCTCTGTCTTTCTCTGACTCTCTCTTTCTCATGCTCTCTCTCTTTCTCTCATAAAGCCACGCATCATGAGCATGCTGCCTATTGGTTTTTGAAGCAGTGGGACAGTGAGGATAGGGAGTGGCATCTCTGCACACCCAGACGCATGTATGCATGCATACATTTGCAAGCATGTGCATACACACACAAACACACACATACACAGCATGGGTAGAAAAACAAACACACAATCTTCTGACCTGTTTTGACCTCAGAGAGTCGTTTACATACACCTGGCTTAAGCCATGCTTTAAGATCAAAACACACCAACTCTGAAGCCTGCTCATCCTGTAGCACCCCCCCGCAGCATTCTTTTGGTAAATGAACGCCAGAGCCTCTAATGTAAACACAGGGTTTATGCACCAACCAACCAACAATTATGCAAATTGTGATCCTTAAACCATTGAGCTATATTTGTGTGCTCAAGTTTCCACAGTGGAAAGAAAAAAAGGTGGAGAAGTGCAGAGGGCTGGCAGCAGCTGTGAAACAGTTCTGTTTTGCTTTACACATGATGGGCTGCCACAGCTTGTTACCTCAGTCAGGGCAGGAGAGTGGCAGCACACAGGGACAGGCTTGGCATGTTCAGATGGAGTGATGGGAATGCACCATCCATGCATCTTCAGCTTTCCTCAGCCTCAATGCTACCCTACCATCATCATTTTAGTGCCCGGCCACACAGGGACCAAAGCCAGCATCTCTTGACTTTCCTGCTGTGAATCAACCTCCCTGAAATAACATCATTACATCATTGATAATAGGCTTCTCTATCATCATCATACAATATTACCGCAGACCTTTTGATATAAGCAGGGACGTCCAGTTAAGAAAATTCTCATCCTGCAGAATTAAAGCAATCATTTCTTGTCTGATCTAATTGAAAGTGGACTAAAGAGAGAGAAGGGCCCTCGGGGTTGCCCTGTTCTCTACACTCAAGCTAGACAGCAAGTGCATCTCAAAAAAATGGAAACGTGCAAAACTTAAGGCTTATAAGGCCTTATAAGGCTTAGCTTATAAGGCTGCTCTTTTAGCAAGATAACAATGCGGTAACAACACTGTGCAGAGTCACGTTGTAATTACTCTACTTGACCAGGAAATTATGCTTGTAGTATTATACCACTTGAGCCTAACATAGCGTTAACAGTTGGACTATACAATACTGAGTACACCAAAGCCATGTGAAAATTCATTCAAAACCAAAATGTTGAGTATTGTCAAACTCAAGTGAAATGCTTCTGAGGATCCTGTAAAGGCCACAATGAGTGGCCCAGAAGTCTTGAAAACAGGATGCAGGAGAGAAAAGGCAGGGCAGTGTGGGTATTGGAGAGGCATGACAGGACATTGCGTAACACGTTGAAAATGCATGGAAACCATAGGCTATGCCTTATCAATGCACAGCACAGGGCCTATCCTAATAAAAGCATGACCGTTATTTCAATCAATGGGTTTAGTAAACTAACCACAAGGCCTCGTACTAAGGATATGTAGCCGATAAAATATTATTTACTAGTAATTCTATGAATCCTTTGTCATGATGGCTTATACAGCCAATAGTAACTACAACCAAAAGGACTAGCGTAGCTTAGCTTGTGTGTATGACAAGGTGCAAACATAGCAGCAGCAGCCTATATGGCTTTTCTGCTCAGAGTATTGCAGCAATTTCAAAGGCTTAGGGCAGGAAATTACAGGCCTAATTCTAATTGCTGGGCTCACCAGTCATCAAATCTGTGTAATGACAGAGCCAATCCCATTAATAAAACCCTGCATTGTTATAAAAGCACTGTAACATTTGGCAAGCGGGAATGGTCTCTGCCAGGGAATAACCTAGTTAGGCTATGTGACATGATCCTTGTGCCATTTCAGAATTCCACCGTCTCTGCCACCCCTCACAAAAGCCAATTAGATAGTGTGGGGGCTCAATTAACACAGCTAGAGATGTTTCAACAGCCAATCACTAAATCTGGTAAACTCATTCACACAGCGACTGATCTTCAAATCCGACTTTTCTCTTAATATTTTTCCTCCCGCTACTGCCACCTCCTTAGGGAAACCATTTACGACTCAAAATCCTCTCTAATCTTCGTGGAAACTCAAAATCAACGACTCGTTTCCCAGCGTGCTGTTTGTTTAAGCTCCGGCACTGGGCCGTCATTTTCTAAGGGCGGTGAGGGCGAACACTGTTTGGGCAACCTGAAGTCTTCACTCTCTCCTCTTCATTAAGCTATCGTTAGTGTGAAATGCTTAGCCGGGCTGCAGCCATTGTTTATGTATGAGCCACTACTTGTACAGGGGTGTGAATGAATGTGACTGCTGTTTGTCTCCCTCACTCACACACACATTAACTCTCTGGCATTCTACAAAAGTGCTAAGTTTAGCCTTGACAGTCACACTGTGGAACAGAGCGTGGGACCACTTCCAACACAGTGAAAGTTTTCCACCATCACTCTCCCAACCTGCACTTTGCAGGCTGCTAACACCCTACTAACACGACAAGCAGGAATACAAGCTCAGTCTTGGGAATTACACAAGGCAAACAGCTAACAACACAGCTGAAGGGACGGTGAGATTCAGAATCACTGAGGGTAGTCAACTGTGACTTTAAAACTCACTGCTGCCAATGGCAGATCTCATGCAAATATAGGCATGTGCCGCGTCACACAAATAATTGCATGTATGTTGGACTTGCATTACACTCATAAATGCATACATTAGGATGAGAGTTTATTTATTGGCACCCAAAATGTAGTTATGAGATTCACTGCACTGCTTTTTGGCTAATGCGCAAGCATTTTGCCTGCCTGTACTGTGTTAGATTATGTATCATCTATGGGAAGACGCCACTGGTTGAGACACTAACCCCACAGAAGGTCCAGTTAACAGGCCTGTCCATCACTGTGGATCAGTGTCATGTCCTGAAGGAGAGAAGACCCTCGCCTTAACTAGGTCACCATTACAAGGCAAGGATGGCATCCTTATAATTTGCCTGTCCTCCAGAGGCATCCACAGCACTGCCAGACAAGGGGATAAGGGGATGAATGAAGGCTGTGTGTCCATCTCTGACAGAGGCTGTGCCAGTGGCAGA
The DNA here is from genome assembly GCA_900323365.1 of Monocentris japonica. Taxonomy (NCBI): domain Eukaryota; kingdom Metazoa; phylum Chordata; class Actinopteri; order Trachichthyiformes; family Monocentridae; genus Monocentris; species Monocentris japonica. The sequence continues at coordinate 11,349 of OOFE01005029.1, forward strand.
TGTTCTCATGACAAGGACACACAAATACATACTAAGCATTTGCCTGAGGACCACCATCTCTTGTTTATCAGAACCTCACCTGACAAAGGTAACTCCAAAAATCAAAAAACATTTTTTTCATTTAACTTAACAGCAAATATTACAGAAACAGCCCTAAAGGTGGAGAAGGTAGCACATAATCACAATATCCATTTTGTCAATATCCTGTTGTAGCGCTAATGAAATATATTCTTAACTTTGATGTGGACGAACTGGACAGCCCCCATTTTGATAGCCACTGTCATAGACAGCACAACCCCTGATGACATGAGAGATGGTACGCAAATAATAAGCAGAATTTATAGAGAAATGTGGTCCAGCTTTCCACCGCACTAGTCACCACCAAAACCACAAACTTAATATAGAGAAAGAGCGTGTTTTACATTGCGCAATTCAGTTGAGTAAAGTATTGCACAGTAAAACAAAGACTGAGTAGATTCAAATTGACTCTCACCAGTGTGTAAGGTTATGTGTTATGATGCATGATCATGTTTGGTGCTTTGTTTGGTGGTCGAAGTGCTGCTATTGCTCATATGCAAGCACTTGGATTCCAATGCGGCTGATTCCAAAAGGGTTGTTCACTACCAGTAGAGGCAAGAATCGTGAAATGCCGGCCTCCCCTTTCCTCTGTAATCTGACAGGGAGATATAGGGTGGCTCCTAAAATAAGAGCTGAATCCACATTCTAGGCCTAGTCACTTCCATATCTCACAGTATGAGGGCCAGAAATGACAAAGCTCAGCACTTCTGTTATGAGACTGTAACAAATGGGCAGGCCTTATTTAGCCTATTACAACATGAGTACACAAACTCACAGCTACACACAACGGTTTGGACATGTGCTTGTCTGCACAATAACCTATATACTCATATGTCTATACAACTAGAAGAGTCATTTAAAAAGAATAGCATATAGGATACAGTTAGCCTTTCTCAGCAGCGTTCAAAAAAGGTCTTCAACTACCCTGTTGTTTAGGCCTGATCTCTTTTAATCAGACACAATAATTTATGGCACAAAAACATAACATCCGTAAGTCAGAGGACTTGCCTAGCCTATAAGCAAGCAGGTCTGCAGCAAAGTAGAGTCATTAGATTTTCCATGTAATCCATTTGTATTTTCTGTTTAACTGCACAACGCCTCACTAGAAATAAACAAGGAGCATGGCAATGACACACGCACATGTTTTTATAGAGGCTTACTGTGACACAATACCTGTCACAACAACTTAGCCAACAAAGCATTCTGTTTACTTTCACTCGAGATGCATTACTTCTTATAAGGCTTGTGATGATGATTCTGGCAATATGAATCTGACAACAGTACCAACTCGTTGGCTAGGTAGATGATATTCAAAATGATTGTTATATGGTGACTCTTTTCATCAGCAGGCTGTAGTCTAATGGTCTCAATTGTTTGGTTATTGGTCATGATAATCCACATTACTTGGATCAACAAATGTGCGCTGTGGGCCCATTAAACATCGGCCATAACTGCTGATAGTTGAGATTGCAGTTGGACCTCTGTCTGTTCCAATCAACAAATTAAACAGGAATTCAGGCAGCAGTGTGCATGATACAACTGGAAGGAAGTGAACCCACCAGAGTACAGGAGGCTAAAAAACACTCTTGTTGCTTTCTAGGTGTCAATGAACAAGACACAATGGGTCATTTTCAATGATAACATTCTTACTGGTTCGTGGGCGGTGCTGAGAGGGGGAACACCACCTCCTCTTCCTCATATTCCGGTCCATCTTGCATGTCACTTTCATCCACGGTGCCGAGACCCCCATAGCCTGGAGGGGGAGGAGGAGGTGGCAGTGCGGGGAAGACAGTGGTCCCGTCCGGGCCTGTAGATGTGGGTGACATCCGGCTACCCGGACCCTCCGAGGTGGGAGAACAGCACGTGCCGCCCACGGTCCCTGAACTTGTTCCTTGGAAACTCGAGTGTCCACCACCTCCTCCGCCACTCCCTGTTGCGGACAACACTGATCCGGTCATTTCTCCCCCAGACATGGGATAGATTATGCTCATATCGGGGGGCGAGTCCGGAGAGGTGTTTGAATGTTGGCGGAGGTTTGTCGGTGCTCCTTGTCCCAATTCAGTGACTCGCACTCTGGTCGGCTTGGGATAGAAGGGGAAATGGGCCGTCTCCGGGCCTCCTCCGCCTGCCACCCCTGTCCCTGTCGTGACCGAGCCCGTATCCTCACTGCTGACCTCCGCAGCCATCATATTAGGAAAATACGTAGAGGGGAAAAAGTCCAGAAGGGAACCTGCCCTTCCCCTCTGGTCTTGCGGTACTCCTTCACTGTTTGGGTTACGGAAAAACAACACCAAAAGTTTCTTAGTTTCTTGAAAACGCGTTTAGCTGACCAGCCAACGTTAGCCGACAAGCTAGCTTAGCTTATTTGGCTGCGCTAGCAGTTGTTAGCTTTACCGCACACTCGCTAGCCGTAAGATAGCCAAGCTAGCGGGAATGGCTAGCAGCTTCGAGACACTTGAGGAGTTCTTGCTCGCTATGTTTTCATTGTTTCCTGAGTTTAAAGTTCACCTAGAAATGATATCTGGAAACTAACATTTAAAATACCCAAACGGAGAAACAGATCACCGATAGTTTCCCGTTTTCCCCAGTGCGGTCTTCTCCCTCAGCACTAGGCAGTGTACTTGTCGGGGAGTGTTGTTTTATTGTCACTGTTGTGTATAATCCCCGTCTTTTTTTCCACTGTTGTTGTTTTGTTTCCTTTTGAGTTCCCAGCCGTCTCGGGTAGTCTCCGCAAACGATCCAGTCACCTAAACCTCCGGAATGGTCTGTTGGTGTATGCGAACAACCATGTGATAAAAGCAAATTATTTTTTTCTTGCGTATACAAGCTAAGTTCGCCTTCTGGGTTTCAGGGCTGGTGGCTTGCCCGCTGCTGAGCTACTGTCTCTCCCCTCCCTCTCCCACTCCTCTCCAGTCACCAACCAGACCGAGCCAAGTGAACACCGAGTCAACTAAGCGGCCCCGGTTCAATCCATGCGATCTGCAATCAGTATTGTGGAAAGTGGGAATTGTATCCCAATTGATCATAGATTACCTAAAATTGGGATCATACTTAGGGGAAAAAAAATCATAATCCCACAAGTCTAGTAAGTAAACTAACTAGTAGCTCAATGATGTAGTGCTTCTCCCAACACACACACACACACACACACACACAGAGTCAGAGGCCAAAGTGTAGGACCAGCTGCAGAACAACATCCCTGGAGCTGGTAGGGATTCAGTGACTCGCTCAAGGGCATTTTGGCAGGGCAGATGCTTGCCAAAACGGGGCTTGAAACCAGGTCCCCTTCTAGGCTCAGCATTGGTGGCACCTTCAGTCAATTCTTGTGCACCCGTCCACTTAGCAATATTAAACAAGTAGAGCATTTTTTGTCATTTGACAATTATTGGACACTCCATTGATTGCCTTGAGTTATGGGAATATGAAAAAGGATTGGACCACACTACAAAGGAACTGTTTGCCAAAACGTGTGAAGCCTGGGAAATGGAAAGGTTTTGGGTTTTTTTTAAACAAAATGTCACTTTGTTATGTTATTGATTGTGTGCCTTAGTCTTACTTTAAGATTCTTCCTCCTAGACAATGCACATAAAGCCTATTCCCTAAAAACATCACTAAAAATTAGACACTACTTTTTTTAAGTTACTTTTCTGACAGTTACTAGCCGCTATTGTAATTTTACTAGTTGTTATATGATGTTATATTATATCTACTCGTGACTAATTTGGTTTTAATAGTCACTTCTCTCTGGCAATTTTAGTAACTAGTGCTTTCAAGGAAATAAATGATAAATGTCATACTCACAGTGCAATATGTATCATTCATTTCTGGGTCAGAATCTGATGTCACTCCAGGATGAAGAAGTTGACATGCTTTGTGCTCATGCTCCACTGAGGATATAGATCTAGCTACTGTATACATCAGTAAGTTACCAGCTCTGTGAATCATGGTTAGGTTATGTATTTTGCTATCCTGTTTTTGGCAGACGTGTTAAACAAAAATCCATGAGCAACTCTAATTAATACGACCACCACACCGTTAGATAGACTCTCCACCATTTTTTTCCACAACCGTCACTTCCCATTTCCCTTTGACTATAATCGAGCAGCATAAGGCAGATGTCCTCCCTGCGCTACTAATACCATAAATTCGATGTAGCCATGGGAACAGTGAGAAACTGCCTGTGCGTGTATCTGTGTGTGTCATCATTTCTCTCCATCTGGGCCTTTGGTCTGATAACACTGTAAACTCACCCTCAAGTCATTTCACTAAGGACCACGCCAATACACATCAGCTACATGTCCAACTACCATGTGGTTTAGGTCATGCACATCACTTAAGTCTGTGTGGGCAGAAGAAAGAGGCTAACACGGTAACATGGAACCAAGACATCCAAGCATATGATATGAGAGCACATAAGTACTTATTTTCATGACAAGCCATGACATAGAAAGGAACCAGGAAACCGTATGTAGCATTTATTAGTATGTAACACTTGATGTGTGCATTCTACCGTATTATTGCATGCCAGCTCAAACAACCCCTCACAGCAACTTCAAGGGCATTCCCTTTACTGTTTCAGCAAGGCAACTTTAGTTTGCCAGTGTTTTTATGAGGTATAGATTGATAGAGGCAAACACAAAACCAGCAGAGTACAAAATTGTTCCAGCTTTCACACAACAAATCATAGAAAGATGGAAGGAGGTGTACTCAGTCAGGTTATGGTAGATATTTTAATTTAATGTCCTTGGTGCCTGCACATGTGCTGCTGGAAGTTAAAATAAATGCACAAAATGAATCACTCTCAAAAACAAAAGTGGCATCCAGAGGCAACATATTTTAACTAAAGGTTTTCCATCAGGCTGATCCATTGGCACGTCTTAAGTGACACATTTCAAGGTCTTCACCTTTCAGCTTGAATACTTGACTTGTTCATAGCCCAACTAAACATATTTTCTCTAAGAGAACCTGAAAAGACATTTAAATGTGTACATCTGTCTCCTTTTGCTCCAGTAAAAGGAAAGGAGGATTAGGCCACATTTAGGACAAATTAAAGGAGCATTCAGAGGTCTCAATAGAGCCAAATCAAGCCAGTGGCATAGTTCCATGAAGGAGTAGGGTGAAGATGCCCGTATAGATCTGGATTAGTTGTAGAATTCCCTACTAAAAATATTAAGACATGGGTGTAGGCTGGTAAGTTGATTTGTAACCCAAGTCAGCTAAGAGCTAACCATGACCCGGTAGAGCTTATGTTGCATTGAATGGCTGCAGCCATGGTTCTCCAACCACCATGCCCTGTCATGTCAGCTGCCATTACTATTCCACCAACACACTGATCCATCTTAGAGCAAATGGCACCCAGGCTGTAAAAAGGTTTCCTGGATGTCACTTTCCCTTTCTCACTACTTGTTGGAGTTCACTTGTTCTTTTTGTCACAGTCATTGTCTTATTTTATGAGCCCTTATCCTTCTGTCTTCTCTCACCGTTCTCACTTTGTCTCTTTTGTACTCTAATTTCACAGTCAACTCCTCAATTTGCTTTCCACTTTGCTCTATAGGATGAGGCATGGCTCAAGGAAGTGTCCTGTTGTGTATGTAATGGTAATAACAATGTTCGGGTTTTCATTTATATTGCTCCTCAGGACATGGTTTTTCCCATCATATCAGGATGCAAGAAGTGGAGACGATAATGAAGAAGAGAGAGACAAACACAGACACAACAGACATAGATAGATAGAAACTGGTTGACATCTGCTGTCACTCCCAATCTATGTATCCAAATACTGGCTACTTCCACCCCCCGGTAGATGCGCACTTGTTGTCCGATCTAATGTGACTGTCAACCTATCTGCATCCCTTCTTTTACACCCTCTCTCTCTTGTGAAAGCTCCTTTCATGGTGAATGGCTCCTGTCATGGGCAATGACAGAGGTGCATGGGCCTTGGTGTGAAAAACGATACCACCACTCAGGAGGACGTGCGCCTCGCGTCAAGGAGCTGATCCCTGTGTTCTTGGGTAAAGCACTAGTCCTGCGACACAGAAGGCCAGTGAAGTGTAAAACCTGAAAGCTGACAGTGACTTGACATACGTATAACCACGTAGGAGCCACTCCACTCGAAATACAAACACACACACTCACTCAGTCAACATGCACGGAGAGCCATACACTTAAGCGTGTTCATTATGCAGTGTAAATGGATTCTTGAAGAGGCAATACAGCTTGGCCTTTTTTCATTAAGCTGTCGTTCTCTCTGCATTTATGTGGCATGAGGATACGCTGCTGCTAGGCCCTTTAGTCCGCAGCCATCTCCATGTCATTTGGCCTTATTTGGTGGTGTAATCTGGAGGATTGGGATCATCCCCTGTCTCTGTGCCTGTGTGTCTGTGCCCTGTGGAGCGTCCTGTAATGAGATTGCAGACGGGATGTGGCTAATCACCTTTCCCTGGAAGACAGACGGCGTAAGAGGACCTGCAGACTTCATACCTGCTGAGAGGTAGACTAACCATTCACTCTCAAGTCAAACCTCAACCATCCACCCTGGTGCGTGTGTGTGTGTGTGTTTCTGTCTGTGTAAGACAGCGTAAGAGAAAAGACCAGCAGATTTCATACCTGCTGAGAGGTAGAGTAATCCACTCCCAAATCGAACATCAAGCATTCATCCTGTGTGTGTGTGTATTTGCGCTTGTATGCATGTATGTGTGTGCTTGTCTGTGATTTTGTGTGTCTTTGTGTCTCTGTGTGTCTGGTGTGTCTTTGTCTGCATGTTGGTATCTGTGTGTGTGTGTGTGTTGGGAGAGGGGGCTGGCTCCGACAGACTGCCAAGGGGAGGAAGAGTGTGTGAAGGAGAACGGGAGAGCAGCCTCGCTGTTCTGCTCTGTTTCACAGTAACTGGGTTGTCAGAGATGAGGATGGGCACTGATTTGAGTACCACAGGAGCCTGACTGGGTGCCGACTGAGGGCTCCCATCCATATTCATTGTTGTATTATCATAACGCTTCATTCAGCAGGCCTGGCCCTCAAAGGCAGCACATGGGAAGATGCTCAGCCTCCTGAGCTTTTGAAGACAATGGCATTTTCTGAATACCATGACGGACATTTTAATTGCTTTGTGCGCAGGAGTTGATTTGTACCCTTCTCGTTCAACGCAAGATGAATTACAGCCCCTGGTTAACAATGTGAGGGAAAACAACCATGCCGCTTTGTTAAAATATGAACAAATCATCTATTGCATGCAGTCATTGGTCCTTGATCGTGTCAGTCTGAGTAACGTCACAGAGTTTGTGTGTATTTAATGCAGTTTGCGATACAGTATAGTGGGCCGATTGCTTCCACAACCATTCAGTCATTCTGCCACACACGAGGCTTGAGAGTGTGTTTAATCTCCTTTTATCCTGTGTGGTTTGGGTACAGTAGGTATAAGCCATACCATCTCAAGTACCATGGGAGAGTGTGTCTGACAGATTTACTTGCACATGGACTCTTCCTTTCTCAACATCTCTCTTTTGCTTGCTGTCAAATAGACAAATAGACCACACACACACACACACACACACAACCTTTATTTACCAGAATCATTGTATGTGTCTCAACCCACTAACCCCATGATGTCTGATTTAAGTGCTGAAGTGGCGGACGTCTGAAATACACACATTTACACATATGATCCAAGTCCTTGGACCAGTGCACACGCCCAGTTGCCTTCCCTTCTTCAACTGAATCAGGGGATACTTGTACTCACATCAGGACTTGCAGTGAATAATTCACTGGATGAACATAAAAGTTTAAAAACAGGGAGTGAGTGACACATGGATGGATAGCGTGGATAAGGGCCTTGGGAGTATGGGCTTGGTTTCCAACAGCACTTTTAGGGGATTTATAAACCTTCCCATGCCATGTCTAATGTTAACCATATGCTTAAAGATTAATGTTAGATGTGACTTTTCAATTTGAAATCCAGGATGTGCCATGAAACTTTAAGGAGTCATAGAAAAAATAACTCGAAAGAGCAGGTTTCTGAGAATACGTCTCTGATCGTGTGGACTGTAGTGTTTGCTGTTAATGCATGTTCATTAGGCCACACTTGAATCTATTTTGTGCACAGAATTACTCAGGCAAACCTACACCCCTTTTACATTTCATCCCATCTATTTAGTATACTAGCGACCTACATGGATGCAGTTCCTCCCCCGCACAAGATTGGTCTCATTCTGTGGGAGAAGCAGCAGGTCCTTCTGTCGCTCATACACCACTGAACAAATCTGGTGTATATGAGGTGACAATTCATTGTGTGTCTGGGGTGGGAGAGGGAATTGGAGGAAGAGAGAGTGTTAAAGAGAGAGAAGTATGAAGCATGCTTCACATTTTGTGAATGTTTGTGCGGTGCACGCTTGCATTTGTTTCCCTGCCTTCCCACTTTTCTCCCACTATTCTAATTGGGGCTGAATGAGCCCTTTCCTGGCGCAGCCTCAATATGTGCCTGCTCTCCATGTGTCAATGAGTTACTAATGGGTTGAGGAGTGTATGGCACAGACTGCTGCTCCACACCTCCTTCAATCCCTTTGAGGAAGTTGGGCCAAGCAGATGGGGGAACTACTGTGGTGATTTATTAATGGATCACTGCAGGTTGTGTGTGCGTGTGTCTGTGTGTGTGTGTGTTTTCCTGTATTTCTATACTTGTGATTCTTGTATACTTTTGTGGATAATGAAAATCCTCCTCTGTCCTCGAGGGCCTATTTTGGGGTTGGGACTTGGGTTTAGGTTTAAAATTAATGTGTGTAGACGTGCATTCAAACTAACTATGTCATACAAACTCCAAAAAAATACATTAAAAAGTGTGGGTGAGATCCACAGAGATCGAGTTTTCATCTTTGCGGATGAAGAATACAGAGGACAGAGCTCTTACAAAATATAATACTTTTTTTCTATTAGACAATGGAAACCAAAGGCTTTTCCCCTTTCCATTTTGTGTCTTCCTAATATTGACAATGAGAGCCAGACACGGTTGGACCAGACTCCCCCAATAAAGTAAACCCACTTTCACCATAGTGTGGAGGGCTGTTTTTCACTCTCTTTTTTTCAGGGGGCAAGCGGGGGAGTTTGCAGCTGCCAGTCGAAGGCACATATGGGCAGTGGTGGCGAGATGGGGGTGGGGGAGAGAGCACATGGCCCCCTCAGTCACACTTTAGAGAAGGATGGTGGAAGAAAATGGGCAGCTCTCCACACACTCGGCTACTCCGTGCGTTATATGAGGACAACTGCCACAAAAGAGAGTGAATAAGAGTTATATATCTTATCTTGTATTCTTAGAGAGTTCTCCCCCTCTCCTTTTCCTATCACTATCTTCATTTTTTTCTGGGTGTGTAATTGCTTTTTGGGTGTTCATTTTTACTATTTATACATACATTTGTTTTGAAAAAGTGCTATACAAATAAAATTTATTTGTGATGTGATTACATTACATTACATTACAGTCATTTAGCAGTCGCTTTTATCCAAAGCGACTTACAATAAGTGCATTCAACATAGGTAGGCAAAAAAACTACTAGTCACCAGAAATTGTAAGTGCATTTCCTTCCTAAACAAGCATCTAAGAGCAGAACCAGTGCTAAGGTAAAAGTGCAATAAGTTAGCTACCTACTTTTTATTTAAACAGATGAGACAAATAAGTGGAGCATATAAGCATATAATGCTAAGACAAATAAGTGAAACAAATAAGCAGGTGCTAAGAGGAAGGGTCAGGGTAGTGTTTCTTGAAGAGGTGGGTTTTCAGCCTGCGGCGAAAGATGGGCTGTGACTCTGCTGTCCTGACATCAGTGGGGAGTTCATTCCACCACTGTGGGGCCAGGACAGAGAAGAGCCGTGACCATGTAGATCGGCCGCAGGCGCCTCTGAGTGACGGGGCAACCAGTCGCCTGTAAGTCGGGTGTAAGGCTTGACCATAGCCTGGAGGTAAGAAGGAGCTGTTCCTTTCACTGCCCTATAGGCTAGCACCAGGGT
>OOFE01005034.1:2273-17298 GCA_900323365.1 Monocentris japonica
TCCTCCTTTTCACCTCGGTCTTCCACTTTGCCCTCAGAGTCAATGGATATATAGTGGAGAGTGGGTTCAGAGTGCCTTGTGAGGTGAATACCTGCATGGTGAATGAACTCAGCTGCAGCACTTCCACTAGAGTGGCTCTTCATTAGGCTGATGTCAGATTGCTGGAGGGGCTCGTCACTGGTTCTTTCCCTCTACTGCTCTCTGATGCAGGGGGAAAATGACCCTATTGCCACCCTCTCCACCAGCAGTTTCGTCATCTAAATGGGCTTATCAGTAGAGTGGGTGTACACTGGCCAAAACAAGCCCTCCATTTTGTCCCTGCCTGGTGACATCCATTAGGAGGACTGAGGAAAGGACCATTATAGCGGTGAGAGGGCTGCAGGAGGGAACAGGGTGAGTGTTGACAAAGCAGTGGCCACATTAGTACTCTTACATAGTTAGCTTAATGGGACCACTGGAAAGCCTATAATGATGAGTGGAGCACCATAATGAAACCAGGCTTTCTGAGGAAAGAGTGCAAATTACTTCATAGATCTGAATATCAACAAAAGCTCAAACTAATACCTTAAGTGAGAGTGTAAGGCCTCCAACGCTGTAGTAAGAAATAATAATGTGACACTACTTGCACTGCATTCTCTTTCACTTGCCTCCTTCATAGGGAGGTCAGACTCAGCTACAGAACAGCATCCTGGAGCTGTGTCTTGCTCAAGGACACTTCAGCAGGGCAGATGTTGGCCAACATGGGGGGTTCAATCTCCAGGGCCTTAAATTTCCTATGATCCAGGCCTATGTGTTAGTCGTGCTCTGCTGTCTCACCAGTGTTGAGGAGGAGTTTCGGAAGCGGCGCAGCAGCTCTTTCTGCACCAGGCTGAGTCGTTTGCCCCTGGCTTTCCTGCGCAGGACACTCTGCACCCGCGCTGATGGACGCTGCTTGGGCCGCAGCCGCACCCGGTGATTGCCAGGCTGAAAACATTGATAACAGTACGGGCACACCAAGGTCTTCTGGAACAGCCTGGAGGATTTCAGCTCAGGTGATGCTGATGACAGGAGAGGAGAGGGGAAAAAGGGACATCTAAAACCTATCAGCAAATATTCTGGTGTGCAGTCATGCACACTTGGCCTAAATAGCATGTTTCTTTCCAAGGGCATATTCTATATTATTCTAGATAAATGAGGGGGAGAAGAGGGACAGCTTTCTATCCCTTTACGCCAGCATAGTATGAAAAAGGCAAGGCAACCTGTGCTTTAGCAAAGAAGTTGAGAAATGCCGATGTTGGGAACTTCATTTTAACAGCTGCACACAGACCAGTGTTGAGTCTGTGCTCACCTTAAACATGACACCTTTCTATATTCCTAGAAAAAAACATGCTTCCAATATATCATTTATTTAATGTTTGAATGATATTATGAGCCCATGTCAAAGAAAGTTTTCTGTACCACGTAAATGGGAAAAGCAATGAAATTCTCTAAATCGGAACCTGAACAAACACCATGCTATTATTGGAAATACAAGTCTTTGTATTATTTGGAGAAACGCTTGAGCAGCTTTAGTAACCGGCACCACTACCTACTGATGTGGTTTTTGCTGGCATGGATCTGTATGTGTGTGTGTCTGTGTGTTTGATCCCACCAGGCAGTCTGCTAGAGACAGCTGGCTGTCTCGGTGCGCTTAGCTGAAGGTTTAGTAAGGTTTATCAACTTTGAGTGACATGGTCCTATTTCCTACTGCATTCTGCTCTCTGTGGTGATTACACTCTGGACATCACTGATGAAAACGCAATAGTAGAAAAAACGTAAATAAAAAGGTGTACTCTTGCACAGGTCTCTCAACTTACCATTAACCTTCAGAGGCCATTGCCTAGGAAAGAAAAAGAGAAGTTTTGAATTGTACATACACGATTGTACACAGTAGAACATTAATAATGACACCTGCTCAGGAATACAGGGAGGTTTTGGTTTAATGAAATACTGGGGCAAGACATACATGCATGCTCATGTATCCCAAATGCCTTATACTATGCTCTGTATATGTCTTCATGTCTGTTTGGTAAACCGGTCAAGATGTCTGACAGTCTGATAGGAGTTGAAAAATATTTTAAACAAATTATTATTCAAGTAGTTTTCTATTTAATTCCTCTGGTGGAATATATAGGTTTTTATCAAAACTGTAAAATAAATCCCTGTAAGCAAACCCTTTGTAGGCTGGAAACACCCTTCTGCAAAAAACAGTTTTGTCACAGAGAGCCTTTCCCATTATGTACGGTGGAAAACATCCAACCGGAAAAGCAAATAGGTCTCTCCCAAACAATACAGGGCAGCTCTCCAAACCATTTCAATAACCTCATCTCCCCAAAGACCTGCCTTTGTGTCTGCTAGGCTGCCTCCAATTTGGGAACACCAGCGATGGGATGTTTGAGCAAACACTTTAACTAAGCCACTGCTAAGTCCAACTAAAATTAACCCTGAGCTTCAGTCGATAGGGAGAAATTTGCTGAGCGGCAGCACGTGTGGCGGGGAGATAGAGGAAGGAGGCGGGTGTTTAGAGGAGGGGGGCTCTAATCTGGAGTTGACCTGCTGGCAGCTGCTGGGGCGACTGTCGACCCTTTACCCTTTGTAACCAACCTCCCATCACTGATTCTGTACGGTCTCACTCACTTCACTGTCCACTGATCTCCTCAATCTAATAATCTGACTGCATTAGACTGTCAGATGATAGACAAGCCCTGTCACTAAATACTGTACATGAGAGAGCGCTGGACTGGGCCAGTATGGTAGATGAACACGACTCTGTAGGGGACTGAGAATGACTCATGGGCCTTGAACAACATAATACATAACACACACATAATTTCTTCTTCTTCTACATGTCTTTATTAAACATTGTTCAAATGTGAACCATGAAATTTAGTAAGTGGTGGAACCTCCTATGGCAGCAGTAACCTCAACCTCATCCTGTAGTTGCTGATCAGACCTGCACAATGGTCAGGAGGTATTTTGGGCCACAGTTCGTTGATATTTTTGGGATGTCTTGCATGAACGGCTTGGTTCAGACCACACCGTTTAAATAGGGTTAAGGCCAGGACTCTGACTTGGCCGTTCCAAAAGGTTCTTCCCGTTTAAGCCATTCTGATGTAGATTTCATGCTACATGACCCAACCTCTGTTAAGCTTCAGATCACAGACCGTTACCCTGATATTCTACTGGAGAATTTCCTGATACAATTCGGATTTCATTGTTCATTGAGGCCGTCCAGGCCCTAAGGCAGCAAAGCACCAAACCACAATGCTCCCTTCACCATGTTTTACGGTTGGGATGAGGTTTTGCTGTTGGTATGCAGTGTTTTTTCTCCTCCAAACAGCATTGTGCCCTGTTGTTTTGATGAAAAAGTTTTTTTGTCCCATCTGTCCACAGAACATTGCAATATTTTATGTGAACAGCAGAGGTTTCCTCTGTGGTATCTTTACATGAACACCACTCTTGTTTAGTGTTTTTCTTATTGTGGACACAGATGTAGGAAAGGTCAAGAGATGCCTGCAGATACTTGGCCGTTCCTTTAGGGTTCTTTGTCACCTCCTTGACCATTATGCAGCGTGCTCTTGCTATGAACTTTACTGGACGTCCACTCCTAGGGAGAGAATTTTCTCCATTTGTATACAATTTGTCTGACAGTAGACAGGTGGAGGTCCTCTGAAATGTGTTTTCCACATATTCCACTTTTTTGGACAGCAGACTCTGTTGGTAACCAAATTTTGTGAGGTTTTTATATGACAGGACTCCTCTAACCCACACCTGAATGTCATCTCATTGATTGATCACCTGACTTCAATTACCCCCTTTCATAGAAGTCATTATTCTAGAGGTTCACATACTTTTTTCCAGCTTAGGCTGTTAATGTTTGGACAATGTTAATTAAAAACGTGTAAAAGCAAATTTGTGTATTGTGTTTATCTATCTCACCCACGTCAAGCTTTTCTGCAGCCAATCCAGTACAAACTCAGTACCAAAAAAAAAAAAAAAAACTCACTACACAGAACTACTCATTTTTCATCACTTTTACTTCAAACAAACAAATCCTCTGAAATGACTTGAAAAGCTCTGTACAGACGACTGTAGACTATGCTGGTGAAAGAAGCTGAGTCCTTAGAGATGAATTCTAGCCGTTTTGCACAAACTCCCACTGCCCTGCTCCACTGATGAGCAGCAGAAAGGTCTCTTCCATGGTGCTAATCAAATTAACACACTTGCCATGCATCTCCTTTTAAGTGCACACTTAGATGTGGTGATGAACACTGAAGATATTGGTCATACACGCTGCCTGCTGACAACTGGGAGATGCCATCAACAGAACCCTTGAAGCTGGGTGGCTGGATGTGGAGAGACCGGGGGGTTTATTGGCTATAATGTGACAACGATTAAAGATTAAAGATTCTGGCTGAGGCAAACCGCAGCAAATCAAACGCATCATCAATACATGACATTTTATTGCTACCATCACAGAACACGTGACTGTTGGAGCATCCTGTCTACCCCTGAAGAACCTCCACCGATGCTAATAACTCATAAAGGTTAGGACACGGCGGCCTGGCTCAGGTAATAGTGTACGTGACCTGTGTGTGTGTTAGTGTGAGGAATGGGGCCTCGGAGACACAATGGTAGGGGTAGGAGGCCAGAGAATCAATATAGGAGGGGATCACTTTAATTGGATGGCTTGGAGTATCAATGTGTATCTGGATTTGAGTAAACGAGGTAATCATTAAATATATTGTCTGAATACAACAATTATAAATGGCAGGAGTAATTCCACTATTGGTGGCATGTCCCACAGTCCAATGAGGATGGCCACTATATGCCTACCAACATACAGTAGTATGTTGTTAGAATTGAAACGCCAACGTGCAAAAGGTGAAATGAAACGTGTCCCATTTAACACGCAGCTTGGGATGCGAGGTAAACTCCACTTAACCTTTTTAGGTGCGGCTATGCTATCAAAGGGTAGGCTTTCGTACAGTGTGTGTTGGGTAAGGTCAATGTACACTCCCCATACTCCATCTTTCTGTCTCCTCTACATGACATATTGGCAGGGCCACATCCATCAGAAGTGACAGGGATAGAGGTCAGCAGGCAGCACCCCCAGTCTGAGGCTCACTTTTATGGGTGGCTCCTGATAAGAGGGTTTGGTAAGTGGAGAGAGGATTGCCATTGACAAAGATGAATTTGGCCTGTGAGTTTGACAGACATGAAAGGGGATGAGACGGCGTTCCGGGTCACCTAGGGCATGAGGTGGATAAGTCAGTGGCTTTCATCAGCAGGGGCTAAGCCTCTGTCACTGGCCACATAACTCTTATAATGAACTAACAGGAAAGCAGGTTCGCTGGTTTGGCAATGTGAGTCACAACGAGGTGACGTCATTTCATGTACAGGGACACAAATATAGACAGGACACAGACGCTCACATTTACAGAAATACAGTCCTCAAAAAATAAAAGAAAGACACAAACAATGCACAAACCTACTACAACCGATATGGAGTTTTAAAGGCAAATGCTGATATTTTTGGATTGAAGCGGCTGTTTGGGCAAATATTTAATATCTTTAAATTTAATTATTTTCATGCCAGAAATTGCAAATATTCAGCGTTTCCCCCAGAGTTTTATTCTTGACAGGGTTGAAAAGCATCACATCATTTAGACCACAGAAAACTAAAGCTGTCCATTGAAATCCAGGATAATAATGACACTGACTGATAGGAGCCAGATGTATTAGCAAACACACTCAGTCATCATCAGCCTGACAGAGAATGAGGACAGTGGCAGAAGGCAGTAACACAATCTTCAACAAATATGTGGGGTATTGCATATGAGTAATGGCACAGACCCTCGAAACAAACACTCCAGTGACGCATGGCCAGAACCATAACTGGAGAAAGCGAGGCCACTAGAAACCCCCTGAAGGACAGAGTGAGACAGTTGTGGTTCATTAAAACATTAACACACTGTACACACACTGACAATGTATGCCAGCTATTTGTTTGGATGCCTGCAATAATATTTCTGCCTCGGCTAACTGATAGGGTGTCTGTTCAGACCTGTGTCAAACACGATAACTCAAAAGCATAATTTCATTCCTAGTAAGCCTAGCATAGCAAGTCCATCTCTCAAGTCACAGGCGTGACCAACCGGTAGGGTGGGAAGATAACAGTAGCCCCCAGCCACATGTACATTTTGGCTGCGGCTGGTAAGTTTGTCTACTCAACCAGGCACTTTGGCAGGAAACCAGCAGTCACTTGGAGGTGGCCAGTGGACCGAACAGTCCTGTGGCCAGTGGACCCAACAGTCCTGTGGCCAGTGGACCCAACATTTACTTTCCTGTCTTACCTGCTGGACAGCTGGTCTTTGTTAAATGTAGTTGACATGTGCACTTTAATCACAGCTCACCATAGCCAGGGAATCTGGAGAACAGATCTGTGTGTTAAAGTGGCAGTGGGCTCACATACATCCGTAAACTGACCCTCACTGAGGTTTCGCTATTATAACCTGTGTTTTCATTTCCATTCATGATTCTCCCCACAAATTTCCTGGCTCAGGTGAGAGTGAAAACAAGCCAGAGGATTTAGGGATACGGCTGGCACCCAACTCAAACATGAGCCACACGAATCCTTACGCACACGCGTATGTACGTCTGCGTGCGCACACACACACACACACACACACACACACACACACACACACACACACACACACACACACACACACAGTTACATGCATTAGACACATGTAAAATTGATGCACTTTTAAGCATACATAGCTTTCAATGCACATATATACCATAAGATAGACACATAAAATTCAAGACCACATACACCCGTGAGCACACACAGCATACACAAATGCGTCCACACACACACACACACACACACACACACACACACACACACACCAAGCCTTGGGCTTTCACTCTCCATAGTAAAACTGTGCAGTCCCAACTGTGTGAAATACACCATCAAAAGGAAATGTAATAAATATTTATTTGGGCAAAAGTTGAGCTGGCATTAATTCGTATTGTTTACATTCTAACTACTGTGGGAGGTTAGACAGGCATGGCCTTGATACTGTCAGTTGCAGAAGAGCTAAGCTATGTGGGCTCTTTAAACAACCATGCAAGAGATTCAAGAGTGAAGATGACGAAATGTGCCATGACTGCCCCCCACCCTCCACAAAAAAAAAAAGTTTCATGATGGACTCACATAAGGTGGAAGGACAATACAGTTGGATTGAAATGTAATTAATCTGTAGACAGTTTATTGATTGTGTAATAGCCGACACACGCCTGCACTTGACAGGACTGGCTCATCTCCAGCTTCAGTAAGGCACTACTCTCTTATGAACAGTAGCAGGCCTGCTACAGTACACCCTAATCAAACAAATATTTAACAGTGACTCGCCATAAACAGTATAATACAATGTTCTCAATAGGAGGTCATGGCAAATAATAAAGAAGAGCATGCTCGTGCTTGTAGCTTTAGTTGTTTTCAGGAGGCAAACACAGCGATAAACCAACAGAGTGAGCTGTCTTCTGGCTGTCTGACTGTACAAGCTCAGCCAGTGAAGATCTGTTTGTTTGAGTAGTAGTAAGCCCCTCATGGGCAAATTTACAAAAGGATATGAAATATGAGCATGACACACAGCCGGCCTTGTAAATCCACAGCCATGTGGTATGATGCTTTATGGTAGCCAATTCTCAAACCGATGTATGTATTCTACCATTCAAGCTGTGGTTCAGTATTACCACCTGTGGCCATTTTTGCACTTGTTTTCCATCTATGTGTGTAAGATTTTGTCGTAGGGAACCCCATCTGTTAGTTATGATTTAGTTAATTCGTTTTGAAGCAGTCATCGTTTTCCATTATCTCGTTGTGCCTAGTGTGTCTAGTGAGTGAAATAATAGTGAAATTAATCTAGTATCCATTTGGCTGGGGGACCGCTTCTAGGGCCCCTGGAGGTCCCTGGATCCCACTTTTGGACCCCGCGTTGAGAACCATCGATACAATATAAAGGTTTCAGCAAAGCACTATGAATACAAGCTGAGAAATACGTTAAAATATGATTTCCAGAGGAGTTATCGCCACAGTGGCCTCGTGTCAACCGTAATCGCCAGTCAAGCTCTTCCACCTAGCGTCTATACACCGCCATTACAACAATAAAAGACAAACGCTAAGACTTCAACTAACGTATCATAGTTTTTAAACAGGATGTCTTACATGAGGAACCGTGAGAGCTCCGGGCATCTTTCTTCGTATAACAGAGACGCGTCTAACAAGAAGTTGACTGCTTTTCCTTCACAAACAGGGTTCTTCATTTGCAAGAAGGGGATCCAACGTGGTGGAAGCGTGAAAAAAATGGAGCAGCGCTACACCTCCTAAACTTCTTCGAAAAGCGTTAAAACCGACACGTAAATGTGACGACGGATAAGAAGAAGTCAAAACGGATGTAAAGGTTATTAATTTAGCTTAACCTTGTCCGTCGGATTCCTACACGACACAGAAATCCACGTTGAGTCGCGAGGTTCTGACGCTGCCGCTGGTGCATTGTGGGGAACTGAGGAAAACAGCCGCACACGGGAAGCGACTGTAGTTCTTATTTATGAGAACAATATCCTTTGTTTAGTAGTTTGTACATATACATAAATATATAATATATAAGTCACATTGAAATATATAATATATATTTCACATTGAAAGCGAATATGGTTGAACTGTGTTTAATTGGTCCATCTGGTTTTAAAAGGCTTTTCAAAATATGTGGAATTAGGTTTATTGGAACCAATAGGGTGCCAATAGAGTTCGGGGTATTGATGTTACTTAGGTAAACTAAATCCTGACGCAGTTACACGCCTGCTTGTATCACTAACATCTCAGAAATGACAAGTTGGGTCTAATTTACTGCAGGTCTTTGCGGCTCCAATGAACATCTGAACATATTCAAGGTCAGGTCGTTTGATGTCATCATGCGTTAGTTCTCATTGGGTAGCAAATAAAATGCCTACTGTTAGACGAAAGTGGAATGTTTAAATTTTCAACGTTGTAGCTTGCGTATTTGATTTAGTCTATACTTCCAAACCAGCTTCCCTCAGCCCAGACACACACACACACACACACACACACACACATACGCACATTAACCTGGCCCTGCAGACATATCCAACATCAGACAAGGACTTAGACTAGCGCCCTGGTCTGCACAACTCCTCACGGATCCAGTGAAATGATTGCATTGGGTCCAACAGGGAATGCTGCTGGGAGAAAGAGGTCTTCAATGTGAAATTGGATATTTTAAAGCAGCAGCGGGAGCAGTGAGGTACCAAGTGCGCACCGAGGGGACCCTCTGGGGTGCGGATATCAAAAGAAGCAACACGGTCAGACACAGACCGGGCGGAATAGAGACGTGAATTGACAGGAAATAAGTTACAAAGAGGCTTTGTTCGACACAAGTGGGGGTTCAGATAGTAGAGCTCCTGCATTACTCGTCTGAATGCTTGGCCAGAGTGTCCAAGGACTGAGCACCGTCGACGGGTGCGTTTTACGCGCATCTTCCCTCGGACTATCCATAGTGTCTCAAGTACCGGTAGGCTGATTACCTTTATTCGTGGTATCTGCAGCAATTACAGCCAAACACAGATTATTTAGCACTATCAAATTTAAAGCCAAATTGTGTCTTTATCCTACCTGGGCTACATGTGAAGTCAAATACACTCGCTGCTGCTGACGCCATCCCTTGAATCATCAGTGGTGATCATTTTTCCACTGGCGGAAAATCACTATAATATTACTATTATATCCACCTTAAGACGTAGGCAATATTTGAAATATATATTAGGAACATTAGGAATATTAGGAATATTGGACTGTGGTACTCGATAGTGAGTTTATAGTGATCTTATCGTACTTTATGTTTTTTTAATCCTATGGTATCACAATAATATTCCTTTATGATTTTATAGATTATAGTTTTGCCGTGATATTTGTATAGTATCCTTCTAAATTGTATCCTAGAATTACTATAGTTCTTTTGCGTAGTGTACATTTGCTCCTTTGTTATGTGTGTGTGTATGTGTGTGTGTGTGTGACAGTGAGTGTGAGTATGTGTGCGTGTTTGTGGTGTCGGGTTGGCGGGGGGAGTAGGGGGGTCGAAGCGATATTAAATCACCGGGGCAGCATAGACTGAACAGAAACTGATGGAGTAAGCTGAAGTGTGAGGGATGGCTCCTCACTTTGTCCGTGAGTAAATCTTCACTTTATCAGGCGCTGTCAGGCAGGCGCTCCTAAACAAGATTGAAATAGCCAAGCGGACCGGCTCCGCGTTAAGGGCAGTCTGCGGATAAACTGATTTTCTTTTACTACCGAGTCTAAATTAGCTTGCGATTCCGAGAGAGAGAGAGAGAGGGGTTGATAGGGATATGCTCAAAAGGACCAGGACTGCGATAGAAAGGTAGGCTATAGCCAAACATGCTTCTTTTTCATTGATTAATGGGTTTGACATCCTACTGATGATGGGTACAACTGAATGTGACTGCTGTGATGAGCCAAAAAGCAGCAGGAACGAAGAAAGACTTGTAGAAATCTTCTCCATTGATCTTTTCAATTTCAGCTCAATTGAAATTGCCACAAATCCTGAAGCTTATGGAGATAATGTCAGTCAGTTTGTTGCGTGAGCCTTGTTTCCACACGATAGCAATGAGACATTTGATAGATGCTTTTGGCTAATACGTCCTATAGGTCCAGAGTTGTGCATACAATTTTAGGATTTCCTCCAGTGGAAACTGACCCCTTAACCTTGCTGCATTAGTGCCATGATGGACCCACTGAGCTACACAGGGACTGGAACCCGTAGCCTTGCCAGTGTTACAGCCATGCTCATTGAGCTACACAGGACCACACCTGTCTGCATTGCGCTCTGGAAAGAAAGACAGGTTCGGCGCCAGCAGGACTCTTCTCTTTCACCTATGGAAGACCTCACAGGAGAGGAAAGACGTCCCAAAGTGTGCCGTCAGCATCTGTGGGGAAAAGCCAAGCCCAGCAGTGGCCATCGAGCCAGCTATCAGGTCTGAAACGCAACACCAACTCCAATAGTGCTGAGAGAGCTCTGAAGAAATGGCAGAACATTTGCTGGGGGGGTTGCTGTGTGTGTGTGTGTGTGTGTGTGTGAATGCTTGCGCGTGTGTGTGTGTGTGTGTGCACAAATGTGTGTGTGTGTTGTGGATCTCTTTCATCCTTGTGATGACTTCTCCCAGCTCATGCAGCAATAACAACTTGAGGGTCCACTCCAATCAGTTTTCCCCTGCATACTGATGTGGGTAGCAGATATATATCCTTCTGTGGTTGTTATCTGAAGCCATTTTCCAATTGAGCTCCCTGACTTAAGCACATCTCTAGCTGGAACATTGCTGAGTTTAAGAGTCTGCATTCTGTAATTAGTGTAATCAGCCATTCAAACCAATAGTAAACAGCAATAAGGTTAATAATAAGTACTAGTAATAATAATAATACGTGAGTCAGCTTTTGTGCCGTGGTCTGTCTGTGCTGGCTCCAGTCCAGTTTATGTAACTATCTTGTCACACAAAATAATGCAGCCTTGCACTAATCCTGAACATTTGTACCCTGATAATATACTGAAAAAGGACACATTGCCTATTTGTTGTTCATTAGAGGCTAGTCCATCTTGATTCAAAGATTTTCTCTTTGTCTATCTCTCCCTCCATGTGTGTGTGTGCATGCGTGTGTGTGTGTGTGTGTGTATGAGCATGCTTGTGTCCATGCAATTTCCAGACTTTTGATTCTTGGCTACGGAAACATTTATCTTTTCAATGCATCATTTAGAGAGCAAGCACTCTTCCAGCACTCACAGTTCTTGTGATGCATTTATCACAGTCATCCTCTGAATCATGGCGCGGGTGAATAGTCTGATGCGGGAATACAGAGCCCGAGGAGATCAAGGTCACAACAGCACTTGCTCTAAAGAATTTTGTCCGCTGGTTGGAGGTTGTCTTAAAGCTTGTCTGTTGGAAATATCATACACAGTACTTCAAGGACAACAACAGCTTTCACATTCCACTTCATTCACAATAGATGGATGGCTTTGAAATGAAGCTACCGTGTGAGATAAATACTATAATTTTATATTCAACATTTGCAGCAATTACTCCCTCTGCAGAGATTATTTCTAGTAGTTGAGGAGGCTGAGTCACTCAGGAGTTACTGAAAATCTTTTCTCCAGCACTACTTTCAACAAAACCTTTCTGAATCTATTGCTGGATGGAGACTGGAGCATGTAAAAACTCAAAAAGGTTGTGATCTGGTTTTTCGACCTTGTTAAGTATTCTTCCTCCACTCTGTGGGAACAGTCTGTTTATTGCCACTGCCGTAGCCCAAGCTTCTTTTAAGAACCCAGCATCAAAGTCCGGTTTCAGGCGGTGCCTCCCCTGATGTCATACCCCCATACGTGTGAAAGCATGTGTGTGTGTGTGTACGAAAGAGAGTGAGTGAGCGTATGTGTCAGTGCTTGCATGCATGTGTGTATGTGGGTGTATATGTGCACATGCGAGACACTGTGTATGTGTATGCACAGACGCTTGCTGATGTGCGTGTTTAGGGAGAAGAGCTGCTGGTACAGACTACTTCGCTCCACCATGCATAATCAGGTTGAGGAGAACAAAGATGCTAGCTTTACAAACCGTGTTTGTTTGGATCAGGACGATCCCAGCATCCAGAACCCAAGAGAACAGTGGCTCTTTCAGAAGGCACCAAGGGAAGGGACCCAGTGAAGAGACCAGCTAAGGCATCTCTAAAGGCTTGTGTATCCCTTGAGATACATTCCCTCCTCCATTATGTGCTTTTCATCGTAATGGGATGGGAGTTAATGTTCAGAAATTGCCTTGAAAAGCACCACAACTCTTGTGCACAATGAACATTATTAAGTTCCCTAGCATATTATTCTTCAATAGTTGTGGATGGACAGCTCCCATGCTGACAAAATAGCAAATGTTTAACCTTGGAAAATGTTATTGTTAAGTTATAGCTGTTCTGTCAGGCTCTCGTTGAGACTATCTTGTCTGAAGATTATTCTACCTGTTTGTTTGTCAGCTCCCTGCTGCCACTGTAAGTAAAATGAATGGGCTCACAGCCTCTCACCCGAGGTGGCTGCCAGACAACACTTTTCTTTTCCCTCTTAAGGCAAAGCCCAGACAGCTAGCTGATCTGCCAGGCTCAATGGAACTCAAGCGTACAGAGGCATCTACTGTACGAGTATACGTATGCACAGGCATCCACATACTTATGCTGATGTATGTATGCATGTGCACACACTATTGTACAGTCAACATCAGCACATTATAGAGGGCTTTAGTGATGTATTATGCCTGATGTGATATGATGAACAACTTTGCCATGAGTAATTTGACATCTGAAAAGTTTATTTCACCAGGCTCCTGTAGGCTGCCTTATACAACAGTATTATTAACGAGCTACAGATGGAGCTGGGGCAAGGGAGGGTGTAGGCAAGGCACTGGCATTAAGTAAATTTGGGGATGAAGTAGAGGGATCTGAAATGATGAGTTTCTATGGTGTGTTTTGGTCACACAACACTAGCAGATCTCAAACTAGTCCTCTGAAATCCAGGATCTGAGTCACAGTATATGCAGTTCTTTCAACAGGGCCCGTCTCCTCATGGCCTGCCAGCAAACCTAAAGTCTTCCTCCACATCACACACTGATCAGAAGAGCCATGCCATTGTTACAGCTGGCACAATGCACCATTGTTCAGTCGTCTATTGTGCGGACTCTTTGAATAGGGGAGGATCCTTTCAAGTGATAAAGGATGGTAAAGGCGTGCAAAGCACATATCCGTTGCATTCAGTATGATCGCCATCCTGATCGTGGAGAATAAGTGGGACTTATTGCCCAACATCAATACTTTAATTACTAGTCCCATTAATTGCACACTGAGTCTACAGCGTTTGGCCTGGCAAAGTCATTTCAGTTCTGTCAGACCCCATTGTTGCCGTGGTAATGAAAGGCAATTCACGTAAGTGATTAAATGTAGAATCTGGGTGGCCTCTTTCTCACCACAACCAAGTTGCCCGGAGCAGTTTCCAGTACTGTGCCATCCAATATTAGTCACTGTGTTTGTCAAATCTCCAATATGACTCTGTGCAGAAGCTCAGGACGCATTGTGACTTGGATTTCAAAAGGAGCCAATACCCTCTAATTCCACATGCACTTGATGGAGGAGATCAGCTATTCTCCCGACGGCATACTTCAAAGAATCATTCCCAAGTGTTAGTCTTTTTCTCTCTGCTCTGATAAAATATCTGTGCAATTCTATCTGACATTGTTACCTTCCGAAGACTTAACTCTGACCCAAAACTAATTCAAAATCCCACCAACCTCTTCCATTTCCCCCCGAATACCTGCTCTTTTACAACTTTTACATTCAGGATAGAAAAAAGGGGGGAAAGAATTAAATTTTGCCCACGGCTCTCCTTTCCTTTCTCCTTTGCCTGCTTTGTCCTTCATTGCTTTTCATCTGTCCTCTGAGTTCATATCCCTGTAGCCTCAAATCTAGGTTGGACCCATTTTTGGACCCAAGGAACTAGGCAAGAGAAAGATACTCGTAATTATTACACTATACTCCGCCACAAAGGCAGAAGCAGAAATAATTCCAGTAGTCTACGTTGAAGGATTTAACCAGTTGGGGTGACAGATGCATCTTTGAAAGGACTGGGAGATTTGAGAGTGAAAGGAAATCTGACGTCAAAAAAAATGCATCAGACTTTGGGGGTAAATGTCATATGGGGCTGATAATTAGTTTTACTATTTTGTATGTTGATGCTCCTTCTGCAGATACGAGGACGTGTCTTTGAAGTCATGACATTTTCAGACCTTTTATGCGATACATGCAGCTTAGAGTTCACTCAGCTATGATCTTTTAATGCCTGGCACATGGCAGACTCCCAGAGAGAGACAAAAAGAGAAG
>OOFE01005046.1:9661-19744 GCA_900323365.1 Monocentris japonica
GGTAGACGTCTGAGCGGTGACTAAAGCTATTGGAGCGGCCCCTCATGGGTGTCTGTGGCAGGGAGGGGGCCAGCGGAGCTTCAACAGGGCGCTTGTAGCTGAGGGCCAAGCGGGACAACACGCGAGCCTGGCCAAGGTTGGGGGCCACCATGCGAACATCATTCTCCTCCATGACAGCCAGCATGCCGGTAGAGTCAAAGCCCTGCTGAATAAGTGAGGAGATGGTGCTCTCTGACAGGCCTTCATTTCGCAGCAGAGCCAGGAACTCCGGGTCAGCTGTCCTCTTGGGGTCCATAGGAGCAGGTGTCTGAGGGGCAGTGGGTGGAGGAGCGGGGAAAGGAGTAGGAAGTGGAGTGGTGGAGGGAGGGGGAGCCACAGCTGGGGCTGTCTGGACAGCGGCTGGAGCGTGGGCTAGGGCAGGGGCTGCTGCAGGGCCCTGAACCGGGGAAGGTGGCAGAGGAAGTGGAGCACCCATGGGAAGGTTGGGGTCATAGACAGGCATGGTGGGTGGAGGTGGCAGGGACTGTTGCTGTTGCAAGTGCTGTTGCTGTAATTGCTGCTGTTGAAGCTGCTGTTGTTGTTGGATGGTGTAGGGCGAGGTTGTCTCTTGCCTCATAATAATGCCCTGACTGGCAGGGTCCACCACTAGACAGGTAGCAGCCTGCTGCTGCGGATCCAGTGGACGTCCATTAACATCAGTGTAGACTGGTTGACCAGTTGTCAAAGGTGGAGGCTCGTTGGCATACCGAGGAGACCCATGCTCCACACCATAGTGAGCCGGAGACAGGTCTCGAGTGGGTATACGTTGCTGGCCATCTGGCATCATCTTGGCAGCAGTGGCAGCAGCTACAGCACCAAGCTCTCTATAAGCGCGGTTCATCTCGTGAGCAGTTGGAGGAGGGGGAGGAGGAGGGAGAGGGGATGAAGGGGCTGCTCTCCCTCCCTGACCCTGATCCCATGCAGCACGAGCCCCAGGGCTCATCCCAAAATGGGAGCCTGACCTGCTGAGTGGATGGAGGTGAGGCGGCGGGGGCTGATGTTCTGCCCGGTAAAAGCCCTCTGGCGGGCGGGGAGTCATGGCCGGGTCATGGGGATAATAGTCCTGATGTGGGATGGATCCTCGGTGAGCCATGGGTGTTCGTTCGTAGTGGTTGAGCTCTGGCACAGAGCCTTTCCTTAGCCCCCTTGGGTCGTGTCGCTCGGCGTAACCCTGTCTGTACAGAGAGTCTTGGTAGGAATATGGGTCGCGTTTCAAATCCAGGTCAGGGGGACGCACCCCCGGCAGAGGCTCGCTCCACCCTCCTACCTCTCCGTATGACAGCGAGTTACGCCGGCCCGCTACTCTAGCTTGCTGCTCGTAGACACTCTCAGCCCTGTCCCACTGACCCTCATTACCACCCAACGTGTCCCAACTGTGGGAGCGGCCAAGACTCAACTGCTTGCTGGTGACGAGCATTGGACAAAAGAGAAAAAATAAGAGAGCGTTGACATGAAAAAAAAAAAGAAAAAAAGAAAAATTGAGCTTGTTGCAGGTGTTCTCTTTCAAGTCTGCAGTTACAGTAACATAAAAAAGTAGAATGGAGGAAGGGAGGAGGACAACGAGCAGGAAAAAAAAAAAAGATGAAGCAGGGTGTATCGCTTCACCTGATATCAGGTTGTAATATTTTCTGGGCTCTCCTCAGGTCCGTGCTATCAGGTGACTCCCCCTCCGGTGGCAATCCTTGAATAATTAATCTCTGGTCATGCTGGCTCGTTGTGTGCAAGGAAAGAGGACACCAAACACACCACACCACACACTGCAAAGGTAGCCCAACTACTCCATGGAAGACACAGTAACAGAAAAAAAAAACACACACACACACACAACAAGAAAGAAGGGGATAGGTTGGGTTAGAGGTTGTGGTGGGCAGGGGCTTGTACTAATCCAGTAGGGTTTATCTGTCCCTTCTCTGGGACATTTTACTCGCTCTGCCGATTGCTATGAGGGATTACGTCTAAATAAAGCCTGTTTAATTCCACTGCCCACTATGACGTCATGTGAACCAGATAAAATCGTATCATCAACGGCGATGATGATGATGATGATTATGCCAATGATTAAGAGGGCAACCCCACCCCCACATCCCTTCCTGAGGAGTCACTTACCTGGGGCTGATTGCGATGTCGTCAATAGGTTTCAGCAGTCAGTCGTTTCACAAATTCACAGCAGCGGAGGGCCACGGGGAGGGGAGGCGAGGCAAAGCGGACAGGTCCATTGAATACAAATGAATACAGTTCTCGCAGCTAAGTCCCATGTGCTGTCAGTAAACATCAAATCCACTCTGATTGGACACTAATCCTCCGGGCCCCATGCTAGCAGCAGAGCTACAAACGCAATTGTTGCTGCCCAACTTACTCTGAAATGTCCTTGATGCTTCTGTAGCACGCACTGTAACTGCCCCACTCCTTATTCTAGATGACCCAAACCTCCTAATTCTAAGTTAACTGACAGATGTCTAACATTAACAGACATGGATTGCATGGATACTGCAGGATGCACAGCAAAAGAAACATGCAAAAACTAGGTCGTGGAGACTAAAATAAAATGAACCAATGATATGTCCAAAAAATTAGAACTTCCTTATTATTTTATTGGTCCGTTTGTATTCTCTCTTGCTTTTTGCTGTCAGCAAAATCACCTTCCCTCTCCCCCCTCTCTGATCCCCTTCACTCAGAGAGGCTCCATAATCTGGATTTGCCCCTTTGGAGAGAAGAGTGAGACACAGCAGTTAATCTTGAGCACCTACAACCTTTGCCTTACAAAAAGCACTGCGCTTTCTTTATTATTCTACACACCGCCATAGTGAAATAAGCCCATTGTTATAATGGCCCCGTAAAAATATATTTAATTCAATGGACATGCTCGTGAACTAGCAGCTATACACATTGTGTATAGCTTTTTGTGTTACTACTAAGCCATACATAAATATATAATTAATACCATAGATGTATCATCTATCACTACGTCTAGACCCTCATCCCCTAGCTGGTAATCCCAGAGTCATTGTCAATATATGGCTCTGAGGACACACCTAGCTACTTGCCGGTCTCCCTTCATGTCACTGTAGCTGACACCTGATCCCTGCTGTAGAGGTTCCATGCTTACTAATGCATGAAAACAGATGTACAGTGAGGAAGGGTCCACTTCCATCAACCCTAATCTCAGAACAGCCTATAACAGGGTAGCAATACATGTTTTAGGTTGTGATCAACCTCTCACTTCAGCATGTTGAGAAATGATACTGTATAGCTTATACTGAGCCTTTGGGAAACCGTACAGGGCTGTCAGTTGCTGGCACTAATATCTTGCTGAATCACAGTTGCATAATAAGAGTAGATGAATAGAGTAGAGTGTTGAAGTGCCACCTCTACTGTGTGCACGGGATGACAGGAAAAGAGGGATTGACAGGGGCTCCAAACCAACTGTGTAGATGACTGTGCACTGGTCAGAGGAACCTAACTTAGCTTGACACAAGGAAATGAAAAAAGAACATAAATAATAAATAAACAATATTTTTTCAGTTGTACAGTCTATCCAATTTTATAGTCATTTCATTTAAAGCATTTTCATAGAGAATGAAATCTATATGAAGGCTTCCATTAGTCTATCTGGCAGTGAGGTTCACAGGAACAGTTTAACAGACTTGAAAAAAAGCCTCCTAGTTAGTTTGAGGAGAAATTGCTCTGACCTTTCTGCCCACACACAGACACACACACACAGACACACACACAGACATAAGTGCTCCAACAAATCCATGTCAAGGAAGGGCAACAGCCTGTAAACGTGATCTTTTCTCTAACCTAACCTCAGCTTTTCCTCTCATTACTTGCTCTAACCTGGCTCTCAAGGAAGATTGGCCCTCGGTGTAGGTGGCAGAGGTGTGTACTCAGGGTTTGCAGATCTAATTCTAACACAAAAGCAAATCACCGAGTTCTGTTTGTCTCAAACTAAACACTGTTTGACTTTCAAATTCTAATGTTCCTCGGTTTGCCATACTTGCCAGACTATGCACACAAAGCCAGATTCACTGTAACAGAGGGATTTAGGAATTAAGCTGGGGATTTTAGAACAAATATAATACCTCCCCAGCAGAAGCTTATAAAGACCTTACATTGAATAAGATTCTAGTGGTGAAACATTCAAAAGGACTGCAACATATGGAAAAGATAGGCGAAATAAAACGGCAGTAAAGGCACTATAATGTAGTGCAGAATTCTTTCAGCTGCTAATAGACTTCTGTAGCAATATGTCTTTTTTTGCAGCTTCCACAAGAGAAAACGCCACTGTTCATCATAGTCTGGTGTAATGTATCTTATTCCTTCACAGGATTTGACACCTTCCCTTGTATTCAGCTGTACAGAGAGACGATGTAGGTGTGACCAGCCAATGGTGTTTGGCCACAACATGTTGAGTAAAAGACTCAGTTAGTCAGATATGTGGCTAATCTGTCGTCATGTTAATAAACCCCCTCCATCTCCCTGTAACTCAGCCCCTCGGTCCCTGCCTCCACATTAATAATGCAGCTAAGCCAGTGAGAGAACCAGAGATGAGATGTGTGGGTCAATTCATGTGTACGTGTGTGTGCATGGATGTGTGCGCGTCTTTTCACTGTGTAACGTGTGTGTGTGTGTGCTTGTATTCACTGAATGTTGAGTGCGTTTGAGCTGGAGGTTCACATGCAATAAGGCCATATGAAATTTGCTCCCACTCACACTCAGCCATCCATCCACCCACTCTCACACACACACACACACACACACACACACTCGGCCTGCACAACTCTGGATCCCCACTGAGCCTTTTGACCCTGTTCTGCTTGTCTTCTGACATGCAACGGAGACAGTGGTGGCTATGGTGCGTCGTTAATGTCCCTTTTCATTCGGACAAGCAAACCACCACTAAAGCAATAGCCTTGGTCTGACATGCAGACATGAATAAATTGCCACGCTAACTCGAAGGGAGTACAGCACTGCAACAGAAATAAAAACAGCTGCCTCCCATAGTCTGATGCGTCACGTACTCAAGGCATGATTTGAATGTTAAACACACATTGACTTATGCATGAGCTTGGGCAAGAGGCACTAACTGGATATGGAGTTACAATGCCTGTACACTGTAAAGAATATGGCTGTCAAACACATTGTAATGCACAGTAAACAGGCAGAATGTACATTGCTGCCTGTTACGTGATTCCAATAGGATTGTTCTTATCTGAGCAGATCTCCATAGGGACTAAATGGATTGGAAAATGGAGGTTGATGGCATTCAAGCTAGTACTTATCTAAATCACTTTAGTGAGCTTGTGTAACATTATGAATAACCCGCAATCTTTTTCCAGCTTCCTAATATACAATGAAATACCGTATACCCAGCAGAAAGGGCCTTGTGTTGCAAACACCCCCGATTGTAACTCTGTAGATCTAAGCATTTCAGCAAGTCAGTTACAGAGAGACCCCTCTACCCACAATCCATCTCTTTCCACTGCCTCCCATCACCACCCTCCAAACCATCTCGCTCCAGTCTCTGGCCGGAGCCAGACATCCCACAGGTCATTATAATATTTAGTTTTTGTAGAGGAAGATTTCATGTTGAAATTAAAATTTTCCAGGAATTCCTTTCCAAGACCCGATGACCGCGATGGCTTAAACTACACGCTCTCACGCCAGCTCAAACAAAAGCAAATGCAGACACTGGTTACAAATTGTCTAGAAATCGTAAAAGAAAAAGGAAATCATGCTTTTATTCAAAGGGCGCACAAGAGCTACACACACTCTCAATAACACATTTCAGTTTGACATGAGTGATTATGAAAATATGATTAGTGCAAGAAGAAAGTGTATAGAAGTATCACCCTCCTGTTCTTCTGTCAGCCCCGTGGCCCTCTGAACAGTCCATCCCCCCAAACACTTTGTACCCAATTTCGATCCACTTCCCTTTCCTTTCTCACCCCCCGGTTCTCTCCCTGCCTCTCCACAAAGCCTATAAAGGGGTCGTGGGTTTTGGCGAGGAACCTGGAACACACCCGGGAGGCGGAGCTGGGGGGGCAGACGCAGAAACTGCTCCGATGATTTCATACCACAACTGGATGCCAGAGGCTGGGGTGGGCTAGGGGGATGGAAGCGGAGAAGTGGATGCATTAGGGCCCCGGGTCTGTGTTGAAAGGCTCGGGCTAGGGAGGTTGACATCAGGTCAACCCTCCCTTCCCTCCACAGCCTCCCTTGGTGTCCTCTCTGTTTAATATGAAGTGTTTTGCTAGAATAGCTGGCAAATGTGCACTTACAGGTCAGTTAACTGTGACAATATGCATTATTCAGTCTAACTTTGGCACTATTTTAGCTTGACTGGGTGCATTATTTGTTGCGTGTTTGTAACCTCCTGTTCTGCTGCTTCTATCTGCTTCTGCGTCTTGCACGACAAAACAGATGAATTGACAAAAATGAACATATTTATTTATTTAACTAAAACACTTTGAATGGTAATGACAAATTCCACTACCCCACCTTGTGGTGTTTCCATCCAAGCACAGATGTACAGCTTGTAAATCAACATTCAGAAACAGGCTGTCACCGCGACCTAGTTCACGGTGAGGCGCCGCTCACATCCCATCTCTGCCCAGATCAGTCAGTTAGCTCTGGCTAAACGACGGTGGCAACGACTTCTGCTGCTGCCCAAGCCAATACATGCTGGGTACACAGATGGAGCAGACAGAAGGAGAAGGAGAGAGAGAGAGAGAGGGAGGGAGTGAGAGAGTGGGAGAGAAAGGGAGAGAGAAAGAGAGAGACTGATGCTCGCAACAGATGTTTGCCACAGTCCCCTTATTGCGGTTACACACTCTTTGGCCCTTTATCAAACACACAAAAGAAGGACCAATTGCACCCTGTACAATTTGAAAGCCGACATCAAACCCAAACACAATGGCGTTAACGCTAGGCTGAGCAGAGGGATGCATGTGGTAACTTGCACAGAACAATTCAAACTGCTGAGCAATTACCAGCAAAACTAACCATTTGACTATGTTTGTGGTTTTGACCTTACAAGTCTCAGTTTTAAAAACCACACACAAAAATGCAAGTTGAAAGCAAAGTCTGGTGAATCACAGAGCGCCGGATGTGCCCAATGGTAACATAGTCACCGTTCCAGTAAAATCTACATTCCTGGGCCATGACTGGAGTAAACACGCACGCTTGAAATGAGAACCATCACAAATTCATATCAGGCCACAGACACGGCTCGGTTAACCACTCATCACTACGCTTAAAGATGTAATCACTGCACTCTGTGAAGCAAGTATTGGATTGACACAGCAGAAGATAAATGGAGATTGGGCAAGCTTCTCTCTCTCTCTCCCTCTTCTTCACATCTGTAACATTCTTGTTTTTGTTATTACAAATTATTTGAACTTTGATTTCCATTTCACACCTCGGTCCCACAACTCCGTTTATAGATAAAAGTGGGTGGCACAGTACACTCCATGCCTCTGGTTCAGAAATACCTCTTTTTTTTTTTATATGGTTGAACAAATTCAGTGCTGCTGTGATTCACCACCCTCTGATTTTTAACTTCCTCGATATGAATCACCGACTTATTCACATTTTTAAGAGCAGCAGCGGTGACTAACTGCAGCAGAAAAAATCCACCATTATCCTTGGTAGAGTGACGTCATTGTTTCTAAGCGCAGGAGACATGGATGTTGGTGAGGCTGTCGGTGGTACGAGTAGGGCGGTGTTTATTATATTGGCCTCTTAGAGGGTGTGTAGCCATTCTCCTTGTGTGAAAAGAAAGGGGAAAGTGTTTCCCAGCTATTAGCGCTAGCGGTTTGGAGAGGTTTGGGATGCCACATGTGGCTCTCATTCCCTTGGTAGAGGATGTGAGGGGAGAGAAAGAATCAGCTATAGGTCTCTGTAATCTCAATGGAATTATCCTTAGAGATGAACAGAGAAGAAGGCTAGTGTATTCTGAGGAGCTGTAATATAAAATATCCGCAGGTTATGAAAAAGATCCTGTGGTTACTCTTGTTTCCCTTACACAAGAGGAAAAAACGTGCATGCACTGTTGGAATATGAGCACACACACACACACTCTCTCACACACACAGACAAATATTTGGTGATTCACTAGCACTGGTCAAAGAAAAAAATGAGTAAAAGACAAAAAAGAAAATCTCTTCCTTTGTCTCTCTCTCTCTCTAACACACAAAAAAAATCAATCCCACTATAATCAAGGGTTCTGAGGAGTGCTTCACTTTATTACTAACTCTCTGCTTCATCTGTCCAGTAATCTGGAAACATCAAACTGGAGTCTCTCATAAAGCCATCAACCCACTCCCAACCTCCTCTCTCATCCCAACACCTCCAACC
Organism: Monocentris japonica; assembly: GCA_900323365.1. Classification (NCBI taxonomy): domain Eukaryota; kingdom Metazoa; phylum Chordata; class Actinopteri; order Trachichthyiformes; family Monocentridae; genus Monocentris; species Monocentris japonica. Next base: position 18,059 of record OOFE01005046.1, read on the forward strand.
CCAACAGCAAGCCTTGTGTTCTCCCTCTCGCTTTCTCACTCTCTCACAGCCTTCAAAGCAGCAGCTTGGAGCTGGGCTGGTCCCAAGGCTCCCTTTGACTGACAGACAGACAGACAGACAGACAGACACACACACACACACACACACACACAGAGGTTTTTCACTGAGGTTGGAGCAGTGGGTTGGAAAGCTTATGTACTGTTGGAAAATGCATTGTGTTGGTACGCACCTCCATAACAGTAGACTGAGTCAATAATTAAGATAAAAGGTGCTGGATAGTATGTGATTAGTCATCTTACGCATTGTGTGTGTGTGTATGTGTGTGTGTCTGAGACGGAGTGAATGTGTGTGCCATCAGTAACTACTGATCTTATGTACCTGTCACAACAGTGATGTCTGAGTTGTACGGTGTTGTTGATGTAGGAAACAGCAGCGTGTCACATATAAACATCATAGCACATAATCATCGTTGTACAGCCTCGGTTCCATGTGGTCAGGGGAAAGGCTATACCACAAGCCTCTGGGACTTGAACACACACTTGAACACACACACATACAGACAGCGAAAGAGAGGGATACAAGCATCCCTCGACTCACACAAACTATTTCCAGTGACAGGCAAACGTGGAACCAGCATTTCCATTCTACATAGCACAGAAAAGGAAAGCGGGAAACTAAAGCGGGAGTTAGAAAGGAAGGAGGAGAAAACAGAAGAGGAGAGAAGTCTGTCTCACCCTCGCAGATCCTGTCGAGCCGCTGGCGCTTCACTTTGTGTTTGTCGGCCAGAGCCATCCTGTAGCAGCTTGAGGTGCTCTCTCCTCTCTTGATTTTCTACCCCCTTCTCCTCCTTACACTCTCAAATTCCCCAATCCACAGGAAGATAGCTGGCCGATCCAAAAAGCCCTACAGCGCCCGCTTTGACGTTTCACACCTGAAATAGCAATGGGAAAAAAAGCACACAAAGATTATTTTAACAGTCAGTATTAGCAGTTTGCAACTATGTTTCATATTAATCTGCCTATCCATATTTATTGCCGTAACTTGTAACTTGTAACTTCCGTTGTGGTGTTTTTTATATTTGTTTCTTGAAGTTAAAGTTCAATGCTCATTTAATTCAATGCTTATTTATATGCTGAGAAAGTCTGATGACCCTCAGTCTGACGAAAAGTCATTATATGATAAAAAAAATTTGTCTGACAGCAGTGCTGTTTTCTCTGTGCCCAAACCTTAAGAGACTCTGATTGAAATGGCTTGCAAAATCTGATCCAGTGAAGACATTTGCCTTGCAGATAGACTACACTCCACTAGAGGGAGCCTTGTCTCAGAGAGCTATGGAGTACCATCTGATTCTGCTGGGGAATGTCACTCCTCAAAGCCCCCAAATGAATGAAACATGCCAAACCAGACAAACACAGAGTAAATGAGTAAATGAGGCATTTCACTAAGCGTTTGTGTTGCTCTGTATATGATGTGCTTGTAAAGAGCAATCTTTTATTTGGTTCCTGCCGAAGCCTGAGGGAGACAACACAGTTTTTGGGGAAAGGCAGACGGACTGAGATAAACAGGGACAGACACACTACCATGCAAGCATGCACACACACAGACTCTCTCTCTCTCTCTCTCTCTCTCTCTCTCTCTGAATAACTCCTCTTACAGGCAAGAGAGGTTGAGTTCTCCATGCACAGC
>OOFE01005046.1:19764-33461 GCA_900323365.1 Monocentris japonica
TAGACACACACACACACACACACATACACACACACATACACACACCCTAAGGGCAGCAAGTCACACAAAGGAATGTGGGTCAGTTAGTCAGCAGATGGAAGGAGGTTGTATCAGCAAAATAAAGAAACAAGGGGAGGGGAATAAGGGGGAGAGGAAAGTACTAGAAAAACAACATCTAACAGGATGAAGTGCAGTGCCTCGATTTCATCCTCCTACTATTTTCTCTCTTGCAGTAATTAGGCTAGCATTCATTATCCAATCACAGCCATTGATAAACCCAGTGCCATCTCACTTTACCATCATCTCTCTAAGTATCGCTCCATTATCCAGACCAACTTCTTCATGAAGCAGCTAACAAATAAAGCAACAAAAAGTCTTTGTATTAGTAATGGCTTTTCTTTATTCTACACTAAGACAAGAACAGGTGGGTGCCAGTGTTTCATCACAGGTTCACCCCAGGGCCCAATCCCGTATCAGTTCCAGTAAGTGTTGCACTTTAAGAATGGCTCTTACTTGTATATTTATATTATGATGGACAATTGTGTTGTAATTACAAGTATAATTCTTATTTTTTTGGGTGGAATGCAGGCTTGAATGGCTGGATGCTGAATTTACATTGTATGTACATTTTGCTAGTTGCCCTGGGTGCTAAATGTATACTGCACCAACCATGTTTTTCTCTGATACTGACAGATACACTATGTGTCTTTCCTCAACAAAACAAAACAGGCTCTCTCACATCAGTTGTGCTTCAGCTTCCCTCCTCCATAAGGTAAACCTTTCAGCCAAAGGACAAGACCCACATGTGGGAGTCAGAGAAGAAGTAATTGAGCAAGAAGGAAAGCAGGAAACAACAGTGAGGGCGGGGGGAGTTAAGCCTCCTTGGCTATGAATAGACGATAGGAGATATGCATGGGCATCTTTGCCTCTGTGCTGCAGAGCGGCAAGAGGATAGGCCATGACTGAGAGCATCTGACCACTTTGATATTAAAACAAGTGAAAACTAGCAGAGTGCTGGTTGAAAGCTTGACACAGGAGAGCGTATGGGTGAATAATGCAATATTGTTTTTCATTAGCTGCACTGAGGTTGTCATATACACTAGTTTTTATTTAATTTGATGGTATGGTTAAAGCTAAACAAAGGAATGGCGGCTTTATTTCAAGCAAAAACAAACCTTAATTTGAGTCTTTCAAAGTAAAAAAATAATAGGCCAACAATATTAAATTACAGAAATTAAGTAGAGGATTGGTTGCCAGAAGCCAACAGTATCTGTACGCAGATAGCATAGCTTATATGCACTTGTTTTTCTCTCATTCTGATCACTCTATAACATGTCTCGGTTATGTTCCAAACTGAAATTACATGCACTGGATACAAACGTGAAACATTTATCCTCTGCATATGAGCCGACCATGGTTGCCCATTATGAGTAATTCAAGGATTTCTCTCAAGCTTAAGTTATGTCTCGTTGTAATTGCTTCTGGACACCTTGTAACAGTCCATTTATGGGCCTTAACACTTTATAAAATGGCATAAAATGATTAAAACATGTTGCAACTAACAACAGGTAAACTGCAGTACAATGGGGACTTAATGGATAAAGAAAAGGAATATTCCAACACGTCACACCTGACACCGGTTGAATACAATGTCAACTGTTTGCAATGAGTGTCACATCAGTAAACACACCCAAACACACCCCTACATCCCTACAGATTTTCAATCTGTCTCAAGAGCCCATGACAAACAGCGCTGACCGGCGTGCTACAAGCACAAACACAGTCACTCCATTTCAAGGTTTGATGAGCTACTAGACAAAGAAGAGTGCAAAATAAACCAGCAATAACAGCTCCCAACTAATTTTTTATCATCGCAGCTCAAGGCCTGCTAACTTGGCTAGCTGCTACAGCAACGTTCAATCTTAAAGGATTAAGATAACTTACAACCCCTTTGCAAATATGTACATAAAGACTAATATGGCAAGGAGATCCACTCCATTTGGAAGGATAAAAAGTCGACTCCACTAAGCAGGTTGAAAGGTCAACAACAACTTTCAGAAGCGCTCTTAGCCAGAAGAGTGCTAGATAGGAAGTACGGTTATCCACAGCACCCTTAACTCCATCGCTGGTGGACTGTTACATTGCTAAGTGCTGTTATGTAACTGAACAATAAGGGGATTGACCTGAGAGAAAATTTACAGAGCTACAGGAGAGGAAAAAGAAAAAGAGTAGAAAAAGACACACACACACACACACACACCAGAGAAACACAACTTCAGGGACTGTCTAGCTCAACAACCAGAAGGCAGGTGCTCACCTAAGCACACATCATCTTCCTTTCCTTGCGGCTGGGTAGTTTGTTTTCACAGGTTTGTGAATGTTACCCAGTCAGATTCTGATGCAAAACTCTTTTCACTGGATAACAACATAGTCAGATGTCAAACCTGAAGTTTTTATGTCTAATAAATTCACATCATACCAGGAATTTGAACCGATGGGCTGTGCAGGCAATACATACTGACAGAAATGTTTATTAGAATATATAACTTAAAACAGAGCCCACAGTTAAAGCTTGTGAGATTCATGAATGATTTCATTCCCCTACTCTTCATTGCAAAAAATCCTGACATTCAATACTCACCATTTCTGTAATACAGCCAATTCCTTCCTCACAGATGTTGCTCTTTTGTAATTTAAAGTCTTAGTACACCACGTCATTTTAGCCTCTGGCACTATGTTCATGTGTCACCATGCTCAGAACGTATTTCATGCCTTTCTTGCACTACTGGACTCTGCATGTGAATCAGCAGTGACAGAATTCTCAATGTATATACAGTATGGAGAGTGATAATGTCATGAGGCTGACATTGGTTTCTGATTTACCATTTTTATTTGCATTGAGTTAAAGAAAGTTTAAGGGGAGAAAAAAATCATTTTGTAACCCCATAAAACATTCAAGTTATGTAGAATCCATGACATATTTTAACATAATTCAGTTAAATTATTTTATATATTAATCACTATAACATAGGTAGTCACCATTATCTCATCAGCATTGTCAGTCTGTAACTGGGTTTAATGACACATCTGATTTATAACTACAAGCTCATATATTTTCAAAACAAATTGGTCCAATTTATGAGATATTTCCATCACTACCATTTTGAAGGCATTATGTAGTAATACAATACTTTTGTGCCCTTAATTTCCAGTTTGTGACATCATATCGAGGGCCAAGTCATTTTGGAGAACCAATATGACACGAGTCCTATAAAGAGAGACTCAAACACTGCTAGATAGCATTTATTTTCAACCTGGCACCATTTGGTTCTCACATCAAGGGCCAAAAATGGTGCTGTGAGCAAAATGACAGAAGCTTTTCAAGCATTTAATGTTTTTGGACAAAGCAAACTACAAGTCTGAAACAAGTCTTTTGGGTCTGCTTGGTCCTGGCACAATGCAGATTTCATGCTGTTCTGGACAGCTGATAAGCTGGATTCTTATTTGCTCATCAACACTTTGTCAGAGTTATGTCATATTGTTGTGCTCACAGTTGCACGTTTGTCATATTCAGGGTTAGGTGCCACCAATATAGCTGTCTTGTGTTAGAAATCAGTTGTTGCATCAATGACCCAAATAATTATAGAACTATTGGTGTTGGACTGACAACCTTGAAAAGGTTGATAAATACATCTGCTCAAGAGCTTTTGTTTGATACATATATCAAACATCCCCCCTACTGAGACCCCATAGATTTGCCAGTCACTAAGAAGGAAATTTAGGTTTGAGAAGTCCACAGTTCACTGATGTTATGTTACATGATTTCTGGGTAATCAAGTCCTTCAAACTTTTGAAAACAGTTATAGCTCGCTGCGTCTTGTGGGCGCCAAAGTGCAAAGATGCCTTGTGCAGCTTTAAGGTAGCTAACGATTTTAGTGAATTTAGATTGCATAGCAGTAGTTGACACTTCTTTCAAATGGTGGACCTTTCATTTAAAAAGAAAGCTCTTCAAATATTCACTATTATTGTTAGAACATTACAACTGACAGTGGCACAAATGTGTGTTACTATGGCTGAATGCCGTTCAAAGGTTATCAGCATGGAGTTGAGAGGTGCTCAACGTTAAGAGCTTCATATCACAAGTGAAACGAGACAAAGATGTACCCATGTAAAGTGGTTGTCCCTCCCACAGTGTTCGCTACTGTGTCTCGCTGTGCATCCCTCTCAGCATTCATTCAGATTCAAATAGTCAAGCAGACAGACAGAGGACAGTCCATTTTCCTTTAAGATGCCACAAAAAAGTTCAACTGCGGTGGCAAGCATTATACTATTGTTGCAGCTGTCACATCAATTCAAGTGATCTCGAATTCACATAATGCTTCTCAATCTGATACCCTGCGCAACAACACTTCTCACAAGCAGAGAGAGCAAGTTTGGAGACCATCTCTCTCTCGGCCCTCTCATGTTACCCCTCTTTTCTCCCCTTATTCTCCTCCTTTTGTAAAGAAAAGTGCATGAAAGCCAGACAACCCAGGAGATCTTGTTTAGGTTGGTAATAGCACGCGAAAGAGAGAGCTGGAGAGAGAGAAAGACAGAGGGAGATATGTCTTTTATTGACTGAAGTCATCTGTCAAGGGAGCCTATTTCCAAAGTAAGAAACCTGTGGGTTTGGCTAAGAGTGAGCAGAGGTGGCACAGAATGAAGAAAAGCTACAACAGCGGCTTTGTCACAAGACATTTTATACTGACATATCTGAGGAGGCATTTACTACATGGAGGAATTTCCATGTTGCCTGTACAAAGAGAACACAGTCGTTTTTAGATCATCAACCAAGCTTCCAGTCCTTGACCTCAGTGAACTAGCTTAACTGAACTGTGAACCTGATGACCGCAACCACACACACACACACACACACACTAAATATTGTTTCTAGATGTAGGAACTAGCTGAAGGGAAACCTGATGACCTTTCTGGAAACAGCCTGTTTACTTGTACAATTAAGAAAAATGATTTCCCTCCTGCTACAATTTAGACATCTGTGTTTGCTTTCCTTTTTTCTCTTGCGGTTTGAATATCCTTTTTTGAATCCCACCTTGTTTGTACATGTGACACTTGGACACACATACACAGACTGACAAGTGAAATGAATTGTGGTTTGGAGTTGTAGGAACTAGGCCTGTTTGTGGGAGGTGCCGTTTCCATGTGCACTATTTATTAGCTGCAGAATAATCTCACTAAACATGTTTTATACCACAATAAACAGTGAAAGTTTCAAAATCGCAAGGAGAGGAGGAAGAACTGTACAGCGGATATCTATCAACTACCAAGAGTGAATACTTAAAAGTCGTTGATTTATATCTCTGAAAGTGCAAGATAGCAAAAAAAATTTAATAAAAATAAAGAGAGAGGAAGGCGGTTCTGGTTTCTCTTCTCTCATTAATTGGATAGCTGGGGCTCTGAGAGGTACATAAAGCAGTCAGTCAGACCACTGATATACACCTTCCTCCTCCCTGCCTGCCTCTCTCTCTCCTATCCCCATTGCCTCAGTACACTGGTTACTGACAATTACAGCTCTCCTCTTTCTGCCTGTCTTCATCATCATCATCATCATCATCCCCTCCCGTTTCTGTCTGTCCGTCTGTCTCTCTCCATCTATCCCTTTTCCTCCTTGTTTTTCTTGTTGTCTCTTTTCTCCTTTACATCACTTTTATTGTGAACCATCTCTCCCTCCTCCCCCCTTCCCTCTCTACCCCTCCTCTATTCTCAACTCTAAACGAAATGGGACTGCAGCAATACTAACTGCTGACTGGGGCTAATGCACAATTTAGTAATAATGTCTATTCATTTAAGTCACGCAGGAAATGCAAAATGGTGGCATTATTGTGCACGGCAGCCTGTTAGGCTAACCCACTGAGGCTTTGGACATGGCCTGCATTCCTTCTTCCCAGCTCCTGACATCTAATGAACTAAAACAAAGTCTGGCATAAAATCTCCACCGGGATAATGGGCAATTTATTTCTCACAAAAACCTACACAACACAAGCCACTGCAGAAGAACAATAGAGACTATACTTGAATTAAATCACAAGCATTATAAAACACACGACTCCAAAATTATGCTGGCTTTTTTTTTCTTTACCTCTAAGTATGACTTGACTGCATGCCCAAAAACAAAAGCTCACCTCAATCCACAAAGCACACATGCATGTATATATGCAAGAACACATGCGCGCACACAGTAATCACACCAAAACCTACTGTACTTGACTTGACAGGTAAAAGGCCTGTGTCAGTGATCTCTTTATTGCAGCTATGAATCTGCCTGTCTGTTCCAATTTCCTGTTGACATTCCACATCTTCCCTGGGTGGGGAGTAACCTCAGACCTTTCTCTCTGAAGGATGGGAGACCAGCACTGAGGGGTAAAACCTAGAGCCAGGCAGCTTGCATAAGTCATCTGAGTACTGGGGAGATTTAAGCCAAAATTTCTTCAAGGTCACCCTGGGACTGAGACAGAAAAAACTCAATTCTCTCTAGCCTTAGCGTTACAGTAGACTGTAGCAAACTGTAGTTCAGCGGATGTAAAGCCCTTTCAGCCAGGGGCACAAATTCTGTTTCTCCCAGGAACAGATTAAAAAATAAAAAATAAAAAATACAGTCCTCATGCCATCAACCAGAAACCGGCTGGCAGCCCATTTTTCGAGCCTCAACTCATAGTTTAAGAAACACTGCTCTGGTACACTTTGATTGAAACTTCTGAATTGTTCGCTAGCCACACCCTCTTTGACACCATTTGACACCAGGCAAAATGTTGATTTGGGATGACTGCCAAGCAAGAAAATGAGAGTAAATTAATGACACCCACACATGATGAGCGCTCTGCACGATGCTCGCTCACGATGCTTTGTGGTAGGTTTTGAATCTTGTATCATACAGTTCTGGAAACTCAGATACAAGATGAGTTTCTCCTTCACCTTTGTGCATTGATGCATACATCGCATAAAGTTGTATGACTGGAAGCACTTTGAAAGGTCAGCTGCAAGCAGTGTGAAAATTCAAATTAAATTAAATATATATATATATATATATTTCAGTGCAGTGGACATTTTGAGCGGTGCGCAACACCAAAGGCAGCACTGCCTTTGAGGTGAGCGACACCATTCTCTCCATAGGAAAACAATGGCTCAGCCAGCATAAAGCAATTTCATGTAGGGCTGAATAAAAACAGGATGCACAGTCTTTCCAGTGATATATAATAGCCCACAGCCTGTCTGAAACTGTTGTCAGCCAGTGTCTTTGCCATCTCACCTTGTCTTTCTCAGCTCTTTAGCACCTCTCCATTCCTCTGCAAACAGCTTAGTAACACAGAGCCTGAGCAAAAAAACCAACAGCTCATCATCCAGCACCGACACCAGCACAGGCACCACTCTAAACAGTTTACTCCCATTTACCCAATAATATCTAACCTTATCCTCAATGATTCCTTACACCTCTGAAGAATGAAATGTTTCAAACCAATTAGCCTAAGCATGATAGAAACCCCAAGGAAAGAGCTAAGACTACTGACAAAAATGCAATTATATTTTAGGGCTATGGCATAATTATACATTTGGGAGATGGCACTTCAAATCCTTACCTCAAAAAAATATGTAATGAAGAAATGAAAGTGCTGGAATGGGGCCAAACTCCTTCAACCAACGGCTGATTGAAGACTGAGGATGCCAGAGTCCCATTTCAGGAGTAAATTTAGGATTCTCAAAGAGACATTGAGCATGACTAACAAGTAGAGATTATAAAAAACTGCTTCTGGGACTACAGAATAAAGTGAGGGCATATGAGGGTACAACATGAAGAACACGAAAGAGAAGGAAGACAACCAAGAATACTTGCTTTCCATGTTGCCCTCATCATCTGCCCAATGTCGATCCAACAGAGATAATAGTCTGCTTCCACAATCAAAGCCTATTTGAATCCTGCCCATCAAGTAAGACATAATAACTGAACAAATTTAGACATTGTCTCCACATAGTATTGGATTCATATTCTTAAAGCATTTCCATGAAACATTCTCAAAATAGTTTTTAGTCCAATTAGATCCACTTGTACATCTTTGTGCCTTAAGGTTGGCTAGTGCACATTTTCATTGTTGAACTCGATGAGCCTCTTTTCATACCAATTAGCTGCTGAGGACTTAAAGTGAGGACCCGGTGCATATGCAACAACTGTAAAAGCAATTAAACTGCAAATTAGATTTGAGAGACTATTGCACGATGAGAGTGCATGCATTAATATTTTGAATGAGCTTCAGAGTTACAATGCATTTCAATGTTCTCCCCGACGCCATCCTCCAAAACCAGAAGTCATGCCAGGAAAGTTAAATCAGTATGACAGAGCTTCCAGAGCTGTTTTCAGTACACAAGATGTTTCTATTATTTTGTCAGGTACCCTTTAGCATGCTTGGCAAAGCTAGCTAGCAAAGCAACTTTATCGGCTTTATCTAAAGCTCTAAAGCAGTTACTAATTAATAACGAGTGAATACAACAACTGTCATGGTAGATTTACTGACTTTGATGGTTGCTGGGGTATTTGGTTAGCAATTGCTTGAGAGCTGCTCCTATGCGACAGACTTGACCTACCACTCATTTTCCTGATTGGCTGGAGGGCAGTTTGATTAAATCTGCATTCTACTGCTTTTTTCAGAAACTTGAATTTGACATGATGGCTTGTCCATTAATTGAAAGGTGGAATAGAGCTTGCAAATTTGTTGCCATGTATATTCTATGATCTTTTGATTGTGTTTTGTATCGTATGTCAAGTCATTATTTTCTTCCAAAGTCATTTTTTGTCTTCCATTGAGGACCACACTGGAAATTAACACTTTCTTGTGCTGTTTCCTGGGGTCAAATATACACGAAACGTTCTTTATCATGCATTTTTCTATTTCCCAAATCAAATAATAGTGAATTGAAACTGAATATTTTCCACATAGAGCTTGTTCATTAAGGAGCCGGGATGAGCTTGGAAATGTCTGAATGTTTATCGGGAATGTCAAGATTTGTATGTGTCCGTAATTGTAAAACCCCAAATAAAAATGAGGATTTCAAAAAAAGAAATACGTGAATGTGAATGTCTCCTGAACAAACAGAAACATTGGTGAGTTGAACCTGCACCTTGGATTGGGCTATCTAGATGGGTGAAGTGTGTCATCAAGGTCACAGGGCTCCAATGTGAACATAGAAGGGACCATCCAACGGGGCTGCTTGAGGGAGGCACTGGACCAGGTATAGTACTAATCTGCCCAATGCTACACTGCAGAAACACCAGCCGGGAAATCTCAAGACTGCCCCTTCAACACCAAACTAGACTGTAGGGAGACCATCAGTTAGTTGAGTTAGTAGGGTTAAGGAAAGGCCAAGCTTGCCCCTGAGGCCGAACAGCCATGAGCCGAACACCACTGACCTAGATTAATACCAACCACAGCAGCGCCAGGACTATTCAACACACCCCAGTTTCCTGTATCCTGCCTTTCTGTCTGTGTGTGAAATGATTCCATCTGTCAGGCTCAGCTGGGCTGTGAGAACACTGCTGAATGCTGCTGCCCACACACACACACACCAAAAAACACAGACATGTCGGCTGGGAGCTGGGGCCAAGGTGGGCGTCTGGCTGCCTCCAGCCCTCAGGGAGGGAGGGGGGTAAGTCTGAGAAACACTGCCCAGCATGAAAGGCTCAAGGCTGGGGAGCAAGACTCGAGAGAGCAGGGGAGCGGCGACTGTGGTTGTGATGGTGAACAGAGGTTTATTCACAACAAACCATACAAGGCAGTGTTCGTTTACAAGGCATTATGATTTGAATCCCATTGAAAGCAAAGAACACTGACTGCATACAATGTCTCAGCTGAGTTTCAATCTAAAAGGAGCTCTATTCAGTTGCCTCTATACTGCACCTGTGTGTGAGTACTTATGGCAGTCTCTTTTCAGTCTCCTTGGTGAATTCGTAGCTTACGTATAATAAGTCTGTATTATCAGTGTGTGCATGTGTTTGGATCAGGCAGGTTAATTACACTGGCATGCTTCCCTGACCAAGGACAGCAGCTGGTATTCAATGGATACCAAAGAGAGAAAAGAGAGATAGCCAGCTAAGTACAGCAGGCACACCCTTCAGCCACCTGTGAGCAACAACAGAAGAACAGAAAAAAAAACGAGGTAAAAAGAGAGAAGGGCACAGATGGATTGGTAGGCACGAAAATACAATAAGTGAAACCTAGCTTAGCGGTAAAGAAAAAAAAAGGTCAGGTACAAGGCGTAACTGAGTGAGAAGAGACACCGACTAGTGGGTGAATAAAAGAGAAAAGTGGGAAAAGCTATGCACTGTAAGGTCTTAGAAACAATTCAATCAATTCAGCTCTGTCATTCCACCTTGTAGTGCACAGTGAAATGAAAAGAAAAACTTTTTCTTGAGATCATGGTGCATTCATTACATTACATTACAGGCATTTAGCAGACGCTTTTATCCAAAGCGACTTACAATAAGTGCATTCAACATAGGTTCAAGAGGCATTCAAGAGTAGAACGAAAAACACAGTGTAAGCACAGACAAAACAGTGCAGCAAGACAAAATAACGCAATGCAATAGCATTAGTGTAGTGAGTGGTGCATAGTGGTGCAAGAATTCAATTCATTTCCCCTGTTAAATCCATTTTAGACTAAAAACTGGATCATGCCAGCAGTGTTGCACTGACATACAGGACACTGTGGGTCCTGTATGGCAAGTCAGGATACAAGGACCACTTTCACTTCCTTCATGCTGAAACTTGGTTCCCTTGCTTTTTAAACAGTGAGTCGGTACAGCAGTAGTTAGTGTATAAGCTGCCTCAGCTGAATCCCTGACAAGGCAGTGCCAATACTGTAGCTCTATTGTCTTACTAATGGACTCCTCTGTCTCCTGGTGGCACAGCCTTCCGTATTAGAAAAATGTCGAAATTAGGTCAAAGGGTGTTGAACTCGCACAGATAAAGGTAGCATGTGCTCGTATTCTATGCTGGCTATGTCAGATGCATAGTATAGAGAAGAAAAAAATGCAGAAAAAAATGCAGGATACTGTGTATAATGCCTTAAAATAGCATTTGCTAAAGCTGTTTGAAAACCCCGGGGACACCTATTTCTAACCTCACGTCAACTCTCGGGGGTCGTATTCACAGAGGAGGCTGAGTAGGAGGGACTGAGAGAGTCTGTGGCTTCTCTCTTGCTCAGTGAAACATTAACCCACATTAAATCCGTTTTGTTCAGGATCAGGAATCAAACATCTCCATATGGGTGAACATCAAACATCTCTGTGTGAGAACAAGCTGACGAGTTGAAAAGCCAGCCATCCCACTGTGCTTTTCAGCAGCCGAGAATCAAAGAATTACCCTCAGGCGCGCCAAACATTGGTAATATCCATATTCATAATGGAGACAGGGTGATAAGACACCATTCTGCTCCATCACTCACTTTGTCAACACTTCCATCATTGCTAGCAACGGGCAACGGTAATATGTTGTTTTTGCCTACAGACGAGGGATGAGAAGCAGGGCGAGCTGTCAAGGATAGTTACATACTCTATATGGCAAAAAGTAATAGACAGACAACTGTTGTTGTGTCAAGTTACTTAAGTGTGTGTGCGTGGATAGTACGCTCTATAGAAGTTACCAAGCTGATGTTTGCTGCTCAGTTAAATCAACGGGAAGCGCAGGCTCTCACTCAACAGTGTGGTTAAGGAGTCAATTGGTTTCATGGACCAATGCCAGATTCCCTGTTTGGACTCCTGCCAATATCTATGCTAGCAAAGAGGCTGTTAGACGCACAAAACATATACTATGTGGATGGTTTAAGCTTGAGTTTCAAGGCAACCGTATCTGACTGCAAGCACAGCGTTAAACAAGAAAAGGTCAGAATTACTTTTTACTGAGCCTTGTACATTCATATTTGAAGTCAATTCTAACTTGTCACATGGTAGGCATGAATGAGAGAACAAGCTCAAATCCAACACTAATCCCCATCTAATGGCATCATCAATTATCCTGTGTCCGGGCACGATGTAAAACCTAGAGTGCAAGCAGGAGTATGTGGCCAAATACTCGGCAAGCAGGTCAAAGTCCAGGGAGATTCATGGAGCGGCTGGCTGGCTAGTGCTACAACACAGTTCATAACAAACCAAGTACCTGATGCCTCAGTACAGGGCAGCCCAACCAAAACCCCAGGGGCCCCGTCTAAGTCAGCAGCCTTACTCTGCCACACAGCAACAGCAAGCTAGTAAAACAAGCTGTTAAACTTTATCTGCGTCATAACCATCACAATAACACACCACAGATGCCAGGATTTTAAAAATAGATTTCCCTGAGGACTTTCCTGGATATGAGCCTACTCCTTGTGCTTACGTGCACGTCACGATCTCAAAGTTGTCAAAAGAATGAAAAATCTGATATAAAAACTTCAGAATCAACATGAGTTAATAAAATGAGCTAATGCACTTGGCATAGAGCACAGCCATTAGAAGTACTAAGACATTGCATATTGAAAGTGTACACACACGGCACTACTCCAGATTGAAACATCCTATTAGCCCCCACATTCACAGAGCCATTAGCATTTAACTATGCTGCAAGGAGAGTTCTCCAGTTGTCATAAACAACGTTTTTTTTTTTTTATTCAAGGACCTTTTCAAATGTCAGGGCCAATCAAACACAACACGACAGGTCCTCCGGGTGGGGGAAAAAAAAATACAGCTCAGAGGGCAGAGAAGAAAAGAGGACTTATCATGTATATTCATGTGGCTAGAAGGTTCAATGTCTGCTGTCTCGGAGAACTGTGAGCAGAGGCAAACCGTTTGAGTGGCAGCAGACAGTTGAAAGAAGTATGCTTTTAACTTTTTTTCCTCCGCACCATGTTCAAATGTCAATGTCACAGTCCCACAATGGCCAAAGCAATGTGTGCCCACAAGTGACTCCCAAAACACCAACTCCAACTCTTTTCCTTTTCTGTTCGTCAGCAAATTTGGCTGAAAGTTTGCTCTGTGAAGTGGTGCTCAGCAGAATGGCAAACAAACAGAGCCATCTCTCCGCTGGCCAGGGCCCACTTCAGCATTTTAGACATCTCATTCACTTTACTGGTTCCCCTATTCCTGTCAGCTGGACAGGAATAGGGGCTCTGCCGAGGCACAATGGAACCCTTCCTCCTCCTCCTCTTCCTCCCCCTCCTCAAGCCACCTCACCCCTAAGACGCTGAGACAGGAGAGAGTGGGTAGGAAGGAAGAGACAAAAAAAAAGAGGAAATAAAACACAATACATGTGCACTTTCAGTTTGTGTGTGTGTGTGTGTGTGTGTGTGTGTGTGTGTGTGTGTGTGTGTGAGTGTGAGTGTGTGTGAGAGCCTCTTCAGGAAAATTCGCCAGCACAACCGGTGGGAGAAAGCTGTACACCACATTGGTTTCTTTCACTCTTTCTGTTCTTTCTTTCTCCTTCACGTCCAGCCTCTCTTCATCAGTCTCTGTCTCTTCTCTCTGGCTGCGGCAAGGCACAGTCATCCAGGACATTATTAGCTGTCAGCATTAACAACCAGTGTAGCAGCAGCAGCAGCAGCAGCAGCAGCAGCAGCAGCAGCAGCAGAGATGGTTTCATAACAATGCTCACAGAAAGACTCTTCTCAGCCCCAATGAGAAG
>OOFE01005050.1:1876-20508 GCA_900323365.1 Monocentris japonica
CCTGCCGAGGTGGAGAGGTTGTGCTCACTGACTGGGACTGGTTAGGACTGGATGGTCTGCTTGTCCCAGAACTTATCGACCTGGAATACAAGTTATGCTTCTCTAATTACACAAATCAATTACAAAATCAGCTACACAATTATTTGAAATTATACAATCGAACATAAATTGTGGGTTTTAGGTATAAAATATATTTGTAACAATTGTAGAAATGCCTCCACCCAGCAGTTATCCAACATTTGTGCTATTTTCCACTTTGTTGCTTATAAAAAGCAAGACTTTGATGATATCTACAAATGAAAGCTTATCAAGCTCTGGGAATGTGTGCCACAAAAGCACCTGAGCTTTTCGATTGGGTTCTTTTTATTGGTAAAGAGCAGGCCCAGCAGGGTCTTCCTCTTGATGCAGATGATCAGACCGGCGCCCAGGAGGGTGAGGAGAGCCACCAGGATCCCCACTGTCAGACTCCCACTGTCTGCTCAAAAACACACAGAGAAAGAAGAGAAATTTGAATAGATCTTCTGGTATTGGACATGACACAGGCCCAGTATCTGTGGACATTTCGGTGGATTCTGTAGTGTTTCTTTTCCAGCTTCTAAAGTTTACTACCACCATTTGCTACCATAAAACTATGGTTTTGTGTATATGAAAGCAAAGTTTTAGGACTCCTCAGATTCCTGATTCCTGGCCTGAACATGAGTCATTGATTTATTACAATAAGAGTACTGTTGAAATGCTCATATATTCCATGACCAATGATTTGGAAATCCATGTGTATAACACAACAGTAAGAACCTACAATATATCAGCAATTGGATGTACTTATGACTCTATTGACTTACCTGCTAATCTCATAGGGCCACTGTCCACACTCCCTCCGAAACCCGCCTTGTCACAGAATGGGGGTGCCCAGTGGGCCTCACAATGACAGTTCTTGTTGTTGTTGCACACCTGCATTATCCAAAAGGACAGCAATTAGTTATATGAGCCCGATGCGGTCATAAAATTGTCATTTTCAAGCGAGGTCTGAGCGAGTGTACAGGGCATAAGTCCTGATGCCTAACACCTCGCCCCTCTAAATATGGCTGCAGCAACTGCATCAACCAGGCTACAACACATACAGTTAACAGGTGACAAAAAGTGAGTCATATTTATGAGATTGGCTCCAGAATTGAGTCAACCTCCACTATGTCAACCACTGCAAGGGTCCACATGGCTGTCTGGCGTGAAAACCAGAGCAGGACTTTTCCTTGACCCCACATTTTCATACCCTTCACCCACCCAAATCTCTCTCTCTCTTTTTCCTGTCCTGCAGAGGGAAGGAATGGTAAAGTCTAAGAAAAGCCCAAGAGGATACCCTAGTGGGGTAATAGGGAGCAGGTGTGGGCCTCTTTGGAAGGCAACATCTTGATCTGATCTGTGCAGGGGTGCCCTGTCTGCTGTAGGGGAAGATAATTTTGTGTTCGAGTGAAATAGTTCTTAGAGCTTTACAGAGAGATAAGACTTTAGTGAAGCTAGACAAACAAATATGACCATATAATGACTGAGCTGAGATGGGTAAAGCAATACCCTCTCTAGCTTTAATGAAGAAACAACTTTATCAGCTAGATTCCAAGTCTCTGGGACTAACGAGTGAATTTAAGGGTATTACCTCGAAGCAACATATTTTACCCAAAGTAGGACCACCCAAAGATGGTTTGGCGGCTGGCATTTAAGAAGTGAAAAAGAGCAATCAAATATCCAACCTCCCCAGCTCAAAGTCAAACAGCGTGTCATTGCTCCCAGGGTTTGGCCAAATAAAGCCTGGCCTTCAGATTTCAGTACAGTTTTTGGGACAAGGACGACTGCCTGAGAGTCAAACTATGATGAATGGCACTTTAAGCTGAACATAAATGAAGCCATTATATCTAATTGATTGAACCTTTCAGCAGCCAGAATGATTGATTGCAAGGCGTTGTAATGGTTACCTACCCACTGCGTATTGGGCATTTTGAACATATTGTGGACCATAGCGTATTGAGCAAATAGCTAAACTGGGTAGGGACTGTTCTAAGCTAGGGAACTATTGGATATCAAAAGAATTCAATATGGTAGGTACTGCCTCACTCATGCATTGGGATGGGAGATGCTGTACTTACCCCTCGACCACTGCACTTGGCTGAGCACTCATGCACACCAAAAACACTGACATTCTGGCACTGGCGATTCAGACACATCTGAAGCAGACAAAGACATGGAAAAACATGTATGAGTTCACAGAACATTTCAGCAATATCCAAACCTTTTAATCTGGTGAAGAATAAAGGGAAAGACTAACTGATCCCGTTGTGCTATTTTTGTTAATGAGCCACCAACAGACCACTTCAGCTATAAAACAGCTTAGCATAAAACACAATACGTTAATACTGGAGTTTTTCAACCATATTTAAAGTTGCTATTTTAAAGTTGTTTGGTGTGGACTGCGGGCTCCCTGAAGGCACCCCACCCACATATATCCAAGCTGGATGTGAAGATGGGCTTGGCAGCAGTGGGCAAGGAGAGCAATGCCAGAATCCTTGACAGATGAGGGCATGGACTGGATCCTCCTTAAGGGTGGAGACTTGAAGAAGAGTAAATCAGTCTAAATAGACTAATCTAGATCAATGCAGTGAGCGATGGTTGTATTGATGACTGATACTGCCTGAATAACACTAAATCCAGCAATCATCTATAGATCTAATGTGTATTTCTTTTTACCGGCATACCACAGAGCCTGTCTATGCCTGGACTGACATGCAGACACACCCTATAGAACCTCTTAGAACATCTTAGTCATAGGCTGATGTCACTCCACACCACCATCTTTTTCCACTGTTATTGCCCAGTGTTTGGGCAATACAGAACGCCATAGTCTTACAGATAGCTATCATCACTAGTGAGCTAGCTGTACTCTGCAATTACTCGGGTTGCTTGTGTATCTATCCTGTCTGTATCTGACCATCATAGGACTTGGTCTCACCATGCCATCTCCACACTTGGTACCCGTCAGGACCAGGCCAGGGTCAGGCATATCATCACCCAGGTACACATGGGTTCCTCGGCACAGGATCCGCCCCCCTTCCTGCAGGGGGATGTTTGTTTCTATGGAGACAGCATTGGTGCCAATTACAGGGCGGTTGGCTCCTCCTTGACACTGAATTTTGCCACACTTAGCATCTCTGTAAATACAACAACACCATGTTAATAGAATAACACTTCACTGTTTTCCCAAATTTGTGTGTGAATGCAATTATTTTTCCTCTAACTCTAGCTCTCCAATTAGTGAAATTGGAAAGCATGCGGCTTGCTTGTGCTCTTTTCAGACTAGAGAGAGAGAGAAATTCTGCAAAGCACTGCATTATACTGAGTGACTCTGTAACCTTTGTTTCAGTACAATAGACAGTCAGTCACGTCCAATCCAGTTCTCTATCATTAGAGAAACTATGTCGCGTAAGAGGCGGTCGATAACGCACCTGCCAGGGACAAATACATGCTTTCCCATTCAAATGGCACTGCATGAATTCTGTACAGTTCTAATGATTAAAGAGCGCAGTTGAATGCAGTAATTAGTTTCTATTTGTCTCACCGACACTTGTAAAGGTTGCGTAGTAAAGCGGAGCGCTGAGCACTGGGTCTCACCTTGCTTCACATTTGGCAAAGGAGCCTTTGGAGTCTTTGCCACAGTTGCCGTAGGGGTCTCCTGCTGAGTTAACCCTTTCAAAGCAGATGCCCGGCGCTGGCTTGGCTCCTGCAGCACACATTACAACCCATTATTATGAAGCATGTGACCGTTACAGTGAAGCTTTCATGGGACAAGGAGCCATGTGAACCAGCAGGGCACCCTCCACTTACCTTGTCCCCATAGTGTGATGCACTGCTGCTCATGGGTCTGGCAGATGCCATTGTAGCAGTAGCTGTCCACATTGTGGCAGGCATGGCCGTCATGCAGGTAGACATTGGCAGGGCAGTGGGGGTTGACACCGGTGCAGAACTCCGGCAGATCACAAGAGTTACTGGATTCCCGGCAAGGAGTCCCTGCTGGCTTCAGCTACAGACAGAAACACCCGGTGCAACAGACATAGAGACAAAGACGTAGAAAGTCTGAAGCTTAGAAAAGCGTGGAGTCAGCAATAAACAGCTCTAGATAAGCATATCCACAAGATTTATTTAAAGGCACTACATTTTGGCCCTGTAATATTAATCTAAGATGGATTTTGATGTCAAGATGCCCCAGGGAAAAATACCAACTGTGTGAGTGTTTGTCTCCTACCTGGCAGTCCTGGCAGCACTGTCCATGGGCACAGACAGCATCCCCCTTTAGAGTGCAGGTAGTGGCATTGCAGCAAGGATTTATGCACTCCTTCAGAGGGAGAAGAGGAAAACAGAAAAAAAGAAAGACAAGCAGTGAAAGGAAAGGAAACCCAGGAGAAAAAGTCGTCTTTTCTACATCAGAAATAGGGAAGACTTCAATTTTGTATCATTTTATGATCACCTCCATCTGAAATGTCTCTCCTAAATCCCCCCTAAGAGCAAGGAGGATCTGAAGATGGTAACATGTGACTGAATAGGAAAATGCAGCAGTATGTGAAAACTGTGCATGTTTGGTTATGAGTCCTAAAACATCATATTGAGTTTGCTTTGAGATGTTTCTCATCACATGGAGACATATTCGGGAGAGTTAAATGACACTTATTTCAGATCATTTGGAGATCTCTTGTTTTGATCAGAGTGAGATAAACATGAGCTTATATGTGGTTGTTTCTCTTGAGTTGAATTTGAGAAATAGCAGTCTTTAGTCTCATCTTAGTGTTAAATGAGCTCATTTGTGTCTAGGAGAAATAAAAGGTATAAATATGAGATCTCTTCTTGGATTTTGCTTTCCTATGGGAAGGAATGGAAAGTTAACTCACCACAAAGAGATCCCATTTCACCTCAGACCAAATGTACAGACTTAGTGTTATCGGAGGGGACACAGCCCTAGCAGGGCCGTGTTCCATACCTCCTCCCAGCCCTGGCAGAGGTCAGGAAACACCAGTTCCTACTTCTCTAAAAACAACAACCTTTCCATCTGATGGAAGCTACAACCTCATTCAGACCCATGGAAACATAAGCTGGAGGGAGAAGAGAGAGGAGGTGGAGAGAGTAGAGAGAGAGAGAGAGAGAGAGAGAGAGAGAGAGATTCAGAGACCAAGCCCCAACCATCAGTGCAACATATCCTCCCACACCTTGGAGGCCCATCTGTTTCATGTTAGTCTTTATCATAAGCCATGCACTGCACCAATCAGCAACTCTGTGCCTTCTGATAGAGATGGAAGGGAGCTGGGTAACATCCGGCTATGTATGGCTCAGAAGAAGAGTGAACAAGTGTGTGCGCGTGTAAATGTGCTAGTGTGGGTATGCATGTGTGGCGTGCCTTTGCGTCTGTGCATTTGTTCATGTATGATCTCATGAAAAGGAACCCTTGGGGTCATCTCTCTCCCTGCTGCCATTAAGTCGTTGTCTGAACACACTGTACAGTACAGTACAGTACAGTATGAGTTAGGAGGAAGTAGATGGATGGAGCTGACATGATGGGCCTTCCAGAGCTTGTTTCAGCCTGAAAACCATTACCCCGTTCGCATGGTCCCCGGGGCCGAGGGGAGCGGAGTCACGCTGAAAAGAAGGAGCCTGTGATTGTGGGGAAAAGGACCCAGGCTTTTTAATGTGGCTTTTTAATAGTGGAGAGAAGTACTGTCTGAGCACTCTGATGTGGCCTGGGTTAGCTTGACTTGGTGCAGCTCTGCGGAGGGTTTTATTAGTGCTGTTGGCTTGGGCCTGCAGGGCTTATGTTAGTTCTTTGTTTGGAAGGACAGGACCACTTTCAACCTGACCTGGGGGTGAGGCCAGGACATGTCTACTGGCTCAGACAACAGACTCACTGGGCATAAAGGTGTAACCAGAGCAAAACAAATAGCGATAGACACAAACAACGCATTCTCTCTCTAGACTATTATATAATTCAAAATATACTTCCAGATCATGATGGATGTCACCTTCATATTTCATAATTCAGTTCTTGTCAGCTTTGCTTTTTGCTGATTGTCAGTTGAATCATGATAAAGTTGCTTATCATCTTGCAGTCTGAGATGTTAGGAATGTGTGCCACCATTATATACTGTATGTGCATGCCAATACACACTCATTTGAATTATTCAATGTTTCCTCTCAGTGAATTGTATGATGATCAGACATCCCTCCTCCCAAACACCTCGGGAGTGCAGACTTTGAATAAACTGGCATTCATATCTCTAAGCCCCTTTTTCTGGAGACTACGTTTGCATTATGAGAGCTCGGTGCTGTACCTTCTGCCACCCAGATGAACTGCTATTTGTGTTTACTTTGGGAACTATTGGTTTATGCTGTGTTTCTGTCAGTAAAGCTACAGAAAATATCACTGAGGTTTTATGTTTATTTCATTTCTCAAACTTGGGCAGCATACTTAACGATGACTTATCAACAGAACAGTGAGTTTAGGAAACACGTTTCAAAGTTGGCAGAGGGCGGATGAAATCAGGATGCTGAAGGATTGTAGGTCTGGAGATAAAAACACTGTGTATTAACCATGACTCACACCGCTCTTACCTCTAGTTCTCCACAGTCACACTCCTCTCCTTCCTCCACGTAGCCGTTGCCGCACTTCTGTCCACCGTAGAGCACTTTGACCTCGGGCATATTGAATAGACACATGCCCACACCTTTTTCAAAACTAGCGGTAAGGTCCTTCTTGCTGCAGCTGCTGAACACTGTGGGGAATGGATACCTGTGAGGCGAGAGAGAGAGAGAGAGAGAGTTAGTGAGTGACAGAGACAGATAGACAAAAGAAGAAGAGCAAAAGAGAGAGGAAGAGAAAAGTAGATCACCCACAAGGGGCCTCTTCAGTCTGATGGAATCAATGCTAATTGCTGCTAATCACAAAATCAATTAACCACTAGAGCTCAACAACCTCTCCAAATGAGCTCTATCAGTGTGTGAACAACACAGGGCCCCAGTGACATTTCCCTCCAAGGAGAGAGGGAGATCTGATAAGGCATATTTTACGAGACAGGGAACCATAAAAAGTCAAACCCAAAAGCTCCTCCTTCACAAGACTTGCAACACCCATAAATTTAGGAGAAAGGGGAGAAAGGGAAGGAAGGGGAGAAAGGGGATGGTGTGTTTTTAATATTGTTTTTGGAGCAGACGGAGAGGGTGGTCTCCTCCACGGGAAGAGCACACAGCCCAAGGCTCTGTCTGCCAAAAGCTTTGTTACAGACCTCATGTGGTTTTATTGAGCTTCACTCTGATAATATAGTGTGCTGGATGACAGTGTGTATGCGTGAAGAGTGTGCGCTATGTGTGTCCGTGTGTGTGTGTGTGTGTGTGCATGAATATGTGCAGATGGGATTGTACCTTGTATTCTGTCTGGCTCTAGATGGAGAAGTACTTTATGAGCCACACATTCATTATGAAATGGTAAATGTGTACATGTACATGCTTATATGTGTGCTTGTCTTTGTGTACAGTGTGGGCATGAGCCAAGGAGTGGGGGTCCAGGTTAACTTGGATGCTGAAATACTTCCTTCAACAGGCTCTGTGGAGGAACGATGTGTACCTAGGGAAGCATGCTATAACACATGTGACACATATGAGTGTAAATGCTTGGTCCTCTACCCTTCGCATGGGTCAGTATGACGTTTCCTGTCACAGCAGTGAGAGTGCTGGCTTTGCTGAACTGGGGATAATAAACAAACTGAGCATGACCCGAGCAACAGCAGCAACAAGGTAACAGCTGGATGTCAGGGGATGTAGATGCTGTCAAACAGCATGCCTGACTGGCTAGCTAGCTGGCTACATTTCAGAGCAAACAAAATAGTCATGTCCATAAATCTGACACCTTCTACACATCCAGCATCCAACGCACAAGGTATGATTTTCCAAAATGGCAGAAAAGGAAAATTGGATAAAAAACTGAGCTCACATCAAGCAGTAAGAAAGTAAGAAAATTGCAAAATGGTTCTTGACAGTCCAGTAAATGTAGGTCATTGAGATGTTCCTCTGCAGCAATAAGGCTGAATCCAAGAGACCTTGGCTGTATTGAGGTGTAAGCTGTAAAATAGCTGCTTTTGGAAATTTTTATTTTTAAGAAGGATACATATCTATGTAGTTCAATGCTGACAACTCTTTCAAAATGTGCCTTTTCTCTGATCAGGTTCCACATCTGATATGCCTGTAAATATGTAATGACATTCTGTGGATGTTTGGACATGACCTCATTCTCGGGTTGCCTTTGATTTCTGTGATGTGTGGGGGCGGCATACATCAGCTCCCACTGCTGACCCCCACACAGCCGTGCCCTCTGCATTCTAACATCAATATTATTCTACCAGAGGCTGTGTTAGGTGAAAGTGGGGAACCTCGAAGCCGGTCTCTAGACACTCTGGATTAAAGTGAGAGATCAGAGTGGATTTGTAATGAAGTGAAATGGTGAAAGGAAGGAGCAATAAGGAAAGCTGTAATAAGAGCCACGATTGCATCCCTTTTCCCCCTCCTCCTCTCCTCTAAGTTCCTTATGGGGCCCTGCTATGATGAACAGCTGTCAAGGCTGCTGTTCAACAGGCAGGCCACTTCCTTAGCAACCACTGTTTTCCTCTTTGTCCCCTGAGCCCGACCCCAAACGGCTTGCTCAAGTTGCACAGCC
Source organism: Monocentris japonica (assembly GCA_900323365.1). Lineage (NCBI taxonomy): Eukaryota > Metazoa > Chordata > Actinopteri > Trachichthyiformes > Monocentridae > Monocentris > Monocentris japonica. The sequence continues at coordinate 10,611 of OOFE01005050.1, forward strand.
TCCTCTGTCTTTCATTGGATTTCCATGAACTCAGACCCCTTCTTCAGTTACGAGACGATGCAATGCATGAGAAACACTCACACCAGCCCTTTTTATTTACTCCAAGATACATGTACGACTAAGGATCCAGCTGTTCTTTATGAGAGGCAATGCAGAAATAATTGGTCTGCGCTGTAACGGTCTAGAACAGGGGGGGGGCGGAGTAATGACTGTGAAGAGACAGAGGCACCAATGAGTTACAGTGGATGGCATTTAACAGCTGCAGTCCCCACGGCTAGATCATTATGAGATGGCCATAGTGATGCTGTGCCAGGGCAAGTCGTGGTGGGCATGTCTGTGGCTCACGGCAGGCTACAGACACTCCAGACAACTGCTCGTCCTGCGGGAGTCTGGGCCACCACCTCATAAGACTCAGTATGACTGTATGAGTATGACTGTGACCTCTGGGCTGGTTCTCATCCTGTTCTGGCTCTAAGCGGGATGAGTGATCAACTCTGCATGGTTTCCATAACAGCTCTTTGTTCCACTCTGTCCTGTTTCAGTCTGCTCTGTTCCTTTCTGAGATCAGTTCTTCTATGTTCTGTTCTCTTTTGTTCAACTCTCACCTATAGTCTATGCTTGACAATTGGGTCTGGGGTTTCAGAGGTCTTGCAGTTAATGGTTGGCAGAGTGCACAGCAATCTCTCAATCACTGCAGCTCAGGCCCATCAGCAGGCTTTCATGTGTCTGTAGGAGGTCTGGAGATAAGGGCTCAGTCCCAGATCTATTACAGGCCCCTATGATCTGCTCCAACACTGTGATAAGACTTCAGAGATAAAGGCTTTCAAACCTTGCAGAGCCCTGATGTTGTGACCAGCACAAAGCCCTAAGATGAACCACCACTGTCACAGCAAACCTACATTCTGCTGACCAGCTGACCACTACAATATACTGTATATAGCCAGTAAAGACATGAACAATGGATTAAATGAATTCCCTAATGGTTTACACCCAAAATTGCATAGATTTTGTTTGATTTTGACCCAGAATTTCCCCCCGGGGATCAATAAAGTATCTATCTATTGTTTCTGTTTCTTTTGTTCTGTCTCTAGCTTTCATTGATTGCAGGGTTGTTAGACCTACCAAGTCAACGTACCTTTGAGGATGATAGTTTTTATATATATATTAATCATAAGATAGAAGATTCTTTGGCCTGAGAGCCACCAGTGTGCTGTGGACTGAGCACAGCGATAAGATAGCCTCACAGAAGCAGCTTATTTATATATAACTTATGTCAACAAATTTGTACTGTTTTCAATGTAACTTAATATACAGCTCACATACATAGTTCAGTGATCCAGAGCCAATTTGATCCATTCATTCATTGCTATCTGGGGCATCAACACACTTTGCCTCATCTCACCAAGACATTACTTTTTCAGCTGATGTTTATTTAGACAGCATGTTTTTTTCTGTATCACTTGACTACTAAACATGGGTTAAACAATGATCTAAAATGGTGTTTCGATGTCACTAATTGTGGTTAAAATATTTAGCACCAAGCCATCATTGGTGAATTGGTGAAAAGGTTAATCTAATCTAATCAGAAAATATATGTTTGTTTGTATGTTTGTTTTTATATCATACACAATGTTTGGCAATTTCCAGCAAGGGTTCTCTTAACAGTTAATCTGCCTGATGGCATGTTTCTGGAAAGGGAAAAAAGTACCCTCAAAATGATGCTGTATGGCTTTAAAATCAAAACCCAAACCTTAAACCACAATGTCACCATGGATATAGAATACTCTCAGACCAAAGAGCCATCTGACTATCACATGAAAATATATAGGTGGGCCAGGGCTTTCCTGCTAGTTATAGGACGAGCCTGACTGTCCATCTGGTTCAGATCACAGAGAACGCAGGAGAACCCGTCCAGCAGAACCAGTATATGTCACAACATTGATCAGGCCCATTAAAACACATAACACACTGTGGATCAGATCTGCCTGCCTTTCTAAGGACACATTTGCCCCAAAATGGGCCTCAAGAACATTTTTAAAGAATTAGAATTGCACAAATCCTGATTGTGAGTATCTTTATTCAACACATCTGTTATCGCAGTTTTATTGCATTTTTGAAGAATCTGATCTCCTCACATGAATGAATGAACGCAAATGCAAACCGGACCATGACATACTTCTTACTTCCTGTGGCAATTCAAAACCACGTTCAATTCACTACACATTTAATTGCACGTTTTCATCTTCATTTGTTGCTGTAGAGCCTGAGCTCTGGGTGACAACATTAAATGATATGATCTGTTGTGGCCTTTGGTGCCTGGCAGTCTGGCCTGCACTGTAGCTACTGAAGAGCCTTTTCCCATTGATTTCCCTGTGGACCCAATTAATGTAGGCGTGCAAGGAAGTGCCTGCTCCGCAACAGCGCACGGGTCACATTTCTATGCCATGTCCAGGGCTCTGATTCACTTTCTGTGACACATGATGATTTTATGACAGAGAACTGTATGCATGGATGTCAAATGGTGATCCGGTGCTGCAGTCACCATCTTGCTCAGGGCCTGACCAGTGGGGGAACAAACTCTTGTGTTAAGCTCTAATAAGGCATCCTGTAGTCAGTCCATTGGCATCTCAGTTTGTGTGAGTGAGTTAGGTGTGTGTGTGTGTGTTCCTGTGTCTTTGGAGGACCCATCAGCAGCTCACTTAGTGTGTGTGTGTGTGTGTGTGTGTGTTCCTGTGTGTGCCTGTGTGGTTTGAGGAGATATAATCTCTAAGGATGAGGGACACCAGCCTGTTCTCATTACGAGGTAATGGGGAGATAGAGGGATGGATGGAGAGGGGGATGCTACAATTGGCCGTGACCAATGAGGGCAGGAAACAAGCAGCGCTCTATGCAGATGTGCAGCTGGCTGCCTGGCAATGGGACAGCTTGCAGTTTTACTGCCCTCCTCCCTCCCGGCATAATAATGATGAACTGGATCTCATTATCTCCTCCTCTCAGTCTTGGAGCCACAGCATGGCCAGGAGAGCTTGATGGGCATCTGCATGACTGTATCTTTCTGTGCATATCAATGACAACAAAGAAATTACTCTCCGTGATTAAAGTGAAGTCAAATCAAAAGGTTCTCCTCGCTGACTGATTGTAGGAGAGCTGTGCCTGTACTTTCAATCCCGCTGTGCTGTATTTGAATGCAGGGGGTGGTAGGGTAATCAGTGGGGCTTTTGTACCAAACTCATTCGAGTCCTGGCCTTGTGAAGCGGCATTCAGCATAATCACATTGCGCTTTGAAAAGAGCTGGTCGCCTGCCTGGAAAAACATGGCATTCAATGCTATAAACAAATAATTGTAGCTGCATGCTAATGAATAGCATTCAGGTGATTTCAGTAGAGCTTGTGTGTGTGGCCACATGGCCTTTCAAAGCATGGAACTGTGAGGGTTTGAGCTGGACCCAGGGGAGCCTGTGCACCACCTCGGGCTACGTGTATGGTGCTGACCTGGAATTAACTGAGGAAACAGAGAGAGGGACTATAGAGTTCCTAACCGATCTTACAAGACATTGCTACCAAGACATTGCTTCCTTAATCCTGGACTAATCTGTAGAGCAGCAACGTGGCGCAATAAGGAGGAGTAGAGGGGATTCTTTTAAAAACAAAGACCATTTCTTTCCTTTGTCAACTGGAATGGAAAAAAAGAGCAGGCGGTCTCAGCGGAGTGTAGAACAAAATGAGAAAGAATTTGTCTTTTTTCTCACAAGTCTAGGTTTGGATCACATTTGGAAAAATTCTCCACTGCTATGACTTGATTCAGATATTTCAAGGCTGAGGTGATAAGCTCTCGCTACATTGCACTGCATAATAGATGGTGTTCAGGGCTAGTTAACTATTTATCTGGAGCTGCCGAGAGAATTCCCAACATTAAAGTTGTATGCATGTCAAAGAATAGCATCACTCTAGCTGGCTGTGAGTAAGGGAGAGAGAGAGAGAGAGAGAGAGAGAGACTGACAAAGATGGAAAGACCAAAATATTTCACTTCTACTTCAACAGATACGTTTCTTTTGTCTTCTTCTCTCTTCCTCTTGTTGCCCTTTTTGGACAGGCCCTTGACAAATGATGCCCTCAATCAGTTGTTAAATATAATTCTACATCTTACTGCTGTGTTGTTTTATGAGTCTATAATCGAGAATAGTGTTACCCTGTTTTTCATGGGTCTGGTCCAAGCCAAACACACAGGGATGTTTCCAGCATAAACACCACGGTCTGAGGCTCCCCCAGACCACTGGAGCTTGGCTGGGACTGCTATCCAATATTTCTACCCAGGACATACACGTCCCTCTGCTCAGTCTACAACTTGATGTTAAGGATGGCAATACACAGCATGAAGTTATATAATAACCATACGACTGTGTTGATAAGTTATTAGATGAAATAAGGTTTGGGAGGCTTAGTTTTTGTTATCACTTTTTGCAACTGTGTCATATCTAAATGAGCAATAACTCACTCAGGCAGTTGCTTTTAATGCTGGTGACTCCAACTAGCCAACTCCACAGACTGTAGCAGCACAGTGATGTTATGTTCACCATATGAGCAAAGCATGCTTTCTGTGAAGGTGCCACTGGTTCCTTCAGTCTTCTGGAGGTGAACGACACAGATAAGGGTCAGAAATGAGTTCAACTATACTGTGTTCACCATGTGGTATCGCTGAACATACAAACCATTGGCTTCCCATTTAGAATGAGTCATGTGGCTGCGGGGCATCAGCACAGCTGTCGACCGTGCCTTAAACTCAATGGTTCAATGGTTCAATGACATCATTTACACACCACTCAACTGACTGATAAATTAGCAATAGATAGCATGAGGACTAATATTCACGTATGTTTGCAATCTGGGCTTTTAGAGTGAGATTCACCGAATTTGGCAAAAGTGCCAATGGAATGTAATGATGGCTTGACAATGTGATAATACATTACAAGTGGTTTTAGAGTTAGACATCATTTGTAAAGCCTAACCAAAGGGAGCTCACTGGACTGCAATAAAGCAGTGAATGGTAACATACACCGATCAGCCATAACATTAAAACCATTCGGCGGTGGACAGGGGTCAGCAGGGGCACTCTGACCGGTCTGCAGCTACGCAGCACCATACTAGCTGAAATAGCTGAAATCTTGGATACTACAGCATGGAGACTGCTGTGAAAAATGAATAGTCTGCAACAGACACTGTTCATGTTCCACACTGCATTGATTGAGCCATCTTGTATACCTATTGACTATAAAGTCAATATGTCAAAATGGACAGATAGATACTGAATAGATCATTTAAGATACTTCACTGTACTCTGTTGCGACTTACCCGGTGGAGGGGGTCATGATGCAGCCTCCACGATCCACTGTCACCCTGCAACCGCACCCCCTTTCTGGCGTGTCATGGTTCATTCCAAAATTGTGTCCCAGCTCGTGGGCCAGGGTGACTGCAGCTCCAAGGGGGTTATCTGAATGGTCCTGAAAATGGAAAATCATACGGTATGAGAAGAACTCTCATGCACTAAGCCATAACTAAGAAGATTTTACTGAAAACACCAGAGTTAAATGTGATCTATTATATCCATTTTCTACATTTCTGGAAATTACGCTGAAAAGAGCCTTCCGTAATGAAATGTATTCCACTTACAGTTCTGTTGCAGGAAACAATAACTAATTAAAAACAGGCATTTGCGATTGCATACACTGTGAGGAAAATAACAAATAATAAAAGAATTAAAGCTAGCCAGATTATTGTTCCCGACAGGACCCACTGGAGAAGCATGACTCTAAACAAGTGTGTGTAATTGCATATTGCCAAGATTAAACAAACAATGTTGTTGGATCTGTGCTTATCAGAGCATTTCCCCTGGTCGACATGTGGCACTGAAATGAGAAATGAAACAGCAGACTGTGGGCTGTCGCCTTCAGCTTGCTCGGCAGACTTTGACAGATGTGCTGTTCTGTCCTCAACATGCAGAGACAAAAACTACCTCTGAGTAAACCTGACTTCCTCACACAAATGGAAGACATAAAGACATTTAGAGTGAGAAACTCCCAAAAGACAGGCTGTCATGCAGTCAATCAGGCAGACATCAACCAAGACCAACAGAAATTATGCATGACCAGACTGTATAAGAGGACATATACTGTGCAGAGGAAGATACAATGACACGCAGAGTGAAAGCTGCTGCTCGTCTAGGTGCTGAGATTTCCTGCAAGGTGTGTAAAACACGAACACATGAAAGGTCAGATAAATAATGTAGTGGCAGCTATCAGCTCTCCCAGAGCACGCAGCCACCGCAGTCTTCAGCCGCTGTGCATTATTTAGCAGCACTGTCTAAGTCAGGCTTGGACTGATTCACTGCTCTGCTGGGGACTTTTGAATGCAACGGTCACCAGCTGTCAACACTTGCTGGACTCCAGCTGCGCAGCCTGGATTTATGCAAAAACCTCCAATTCCATTTCCTGGAAGACCCGGACACCTTCGGCAACTGTTCAGCACTTGAGGCTGAACTGCTGAAGAGGACACTGAGAGCCACATTGTCCCTATTCTCTCTTTTAACGCGTCAATAATATGAATATAACATATTTCATGTTGGCAAATGGAGATTACAGATGCTTCCAGGACGGATGTTAAAGATCAATCTACCTAGAAAAAACATTGAGACCCATAGGGGAACTAATGAGCTCAAAGGGGCTCTGTAAATTAAGTGATCAACTGAGTCAACAGGGACATGATTTATCCCGCAGAAGAGCCTGTGGTTGGGCGTTAATCCTCCATGTCTATGACCTGATGTATGTGTGTATGTAGGGCTGTAATGACCATGTCCCCACTTTACCATCTGGGAGGACAAGAGCTAAGAACCATCTGGGGACTGGTTGTAAACCTGACTACCAGCCAGCCCGGCCCCAAGAAAAATACAGCCACTCAGAGAGAGAGAGAGTGAGAGTATAAAATAATAGCATGACTTGTGCTAATATAACATGACTTGTGCACACGGTGCAGGGTTCCAGTCCTACAATAGCTGACCGTTTACAACATGGCCCTGCATTTTCGTTCAAGCCGCGATATACATCCTCTTATTCACTCGTTTGTTGCACGTTGTTAAAGCGCGAAGGTTTCCAGTCGTGTAATCGATACGCGCTCTGATTTATCAGCAAAAGGACGAGGGTACGCGTACTGAACTAACCTATTCAGCTGACACGGCCTTCCTGGAAACAGACACACTCATGTGTGTGCCCTGAAGGAAGAAGAGTTAATATCAACTCTGAAATCAGGAGAGACTCAGGGGAGAAACATGAGAGCATTATGTCAGACAGGAGGGAGCGTGCCAAGAGCTCAGCGAAGAGGGAGGTAGAGAACAAGGGGAAGAGAGGAGGACAGGAGGAGGAAGGAGAGGAGAGGAGTTGGAGAGGATAAAGTAGGTCAATTAAAGCCACATTTCACGGAATCCTCAAGAAACTGGGTGAGCCAAACTCAGTGTCTTGTCTCCTCTCCAATGTCTCCAACACCCAGGGCAATATATGAGTGTGTGTGTGTGTGTGTGTGTGTGTGTGTGTGTGTGTGTGCGTGTGTATGTGTGTGTGAGTGCGAGGTTTACTTACCATGACGATGCCGCCCGACTGCTCTGCTGTGCACATGCTCATGATGGGTGCCATGCCAATGGTGGTGCCCTGAAAATACACCCCACTAGGGGGAAGAAAATAGAGGTCAGTGTCAAGGAGAAGGTTAACACAACCATCAATACACATGTTCACACTTTAACTGTCATTAAGGTTAACTGGAAAGGAGACAAAATAGTAGGTGTGCTACAAAACAGCACATATGGCATCTAGTAGAGGTGTACATCCACCAGAGAATTTGATGTTCCACCAAATAGGAAGATGACAAAATTGTTAAAATATATATCTTAACGACAAAAAAATCCCTCCTACCTCTCTCCTCGCTTTTATTTTATTTCTTTTCCCACTAATGGCCTTTACCCTTGTACTCTTTACTGTTGGTTGCTTGTAATTTTGTTGATCAAGGAATTTAAGCTTATTGTAATGTTACAGTCATTGTAAAAGAAAATATTTTAAAAAAACATCAACGATAGTGAAGCAGCAGCAGCAGCAGTTTGTTTGGAATAAATAGAAGAAGAACTGGGTAGTTATGAGCAGAGATAGACACCATGGCTGGACAGGCAATGAAAACACCAGCAGCTGCAGAAGCTCAAACGTCACAACAGAAAAAGAAAAAGAGGTCGTAGCACCGGCCACACTGTTTGATTGACAAGTGATCTCTGGGAAGTGCGGTGCAAAAACACCAGATCAGATCTACCTGACAAGCTGGGCATTGTCATGAGGCCTCTGAGGCAGTAGCTTGACCTTCCTCCAGTCCAGGAACTCGTGCAGGGTGGTGAAGGGGTCCTGGGTGATGGGACATTTGTCTGTGTCACTCCACACCTCCAGGCCCACTAGGGCTACACGGATGTTCAGGGCCCTGTAGAACTGGTGGTGTAGAGGAAGGGAGACAGGAGATAGAGAGGGAGAGAGAAAGAGATGTGTACTTCGGTATTTAGGGTGTGGCTCATGGGATGCATGCCATGTACTCATGCTGTGCTCGTGTTGTGGGTTCGGTTAAGGCTTATGACCCATCACATGTATTCCCCACCGTCTCCCTCCTGTCTTTTCTGTCACTTTCTACGGTATGCTACCTAATAAAGCTCAAATAAAGCCATAAAAAAAAGACGAGAGGTCCTGAACAAATTCCTAAGCGCTCACCACCCAACTTACGACTTTTCATATGAATAAATGATGGCTGTCTTCTGCTTTATAAAACCTCCATCCATAACGTATTACGGTGGCATCTTCACAACAGAGTTATGGAATTGATCATCCATTTATAATCCATTCAGCTTCTACTCGCAGGTCAGTCAATTTTTAACAGGCACTGGTGTGACCTCTAATAAATCACATGCCAACACCCCCCTCCCTCTATTGATTTCAATGTTACCTTGTCCACGTAATTGGCGATCTCAGCCAGCCGCTGCTTGACCTTGTCCATGTCCTTGCCTTGTTTCTGGAACTGAACAGCACAACCAGGGAAGAGAAAGAGGTAATCCATGCTCACTTCGGGACATATTAACATTGTATCGGATCTAGAACATTTCTTCAAAGAGTAGAGGGTGTCCTGGAGCTGCAATCACTGTCATGTTAATTCCTCTGCCGCTTCTGCTGCTATCATCAAAGAGCTCCTCGGTGGAGCTTAGGCTGAAGAGATAACCTCAACCACCTTGTCTTCTATCCAGCGTTTATTCCCCCTTCTGTGCCTATCCACGAAGGGCTACGGCATGTGACATTGACCTACATATCGGGTGTCAGTGATGAACACTTTCTTCTCTTAACCCTCTTTAAGGTCTTAAGTCTGAGATCTGACATTATGTAGAGTGCACATAAAGGGGCTGATGCGGAAAAGGTCTCATCTGTGAGTCAGATGGTCAAATGCTGTATTCAGAGGGATGCAGCTGGGACCGCTGTTGCCAGAGAGCTAAACGGACGAGTGAGTAGACACATCACAGGCGACAGCAAGACAGCGGAGAGGCCATCTTATCTTTGTCTCCAGGGGCGCCGAGGGGCAGTTGTGCATTTGACCTTGTTCCTGTGGGAGTTGGCAGCGAAGGGGAGGGGACCTGTTGACCTCTGCTTACCTCTCTGTTGTCAGCCACGATGATCAGCTCCACATACTTGGTGGTAGTCTGGGCATGCCGTTTATGCTGCAAAGGTGAAGATAGGAGCGAGAGGGGGAGGGTGTGGACAGGGAATAGGTGTGAAGGAGAGAGGGGGGCGATATAGAGGAGGGGAGGGTGGAAGTGACAAAGACGCCAGAATGAGCAATAA
>OOFE01005050.1:20538-30607 GCA_900323365.1 Monocentris japonica
GGGAGGGGCAGAGGACAGAGAGGAGGGTGGAGAAAGAGACAAAGTGATAAACCAAGAGAGATAGAGGAGGCAAGAGGCCGCTAGGCGAGAGATAGGAGGGGAGGAGGAGAGAGAGAGAAAGGACATCAGGAGGACACACTTTACCAAAGCTTTCTGGAAAGGGCAGCCTAAATTTAGCAGGCGGGCTCTCAATATGGCTTTACACCTGAACCACACAATCCACATGAGAGGCAACAAAAATGAGCAGCAGCGCCAAACAATCAGCTAGACTTCCCATCCGACTCAATGAGATTAGCCAAGGTTACATGGACCTCCGCTGGCACACCACAGGAGCCTGCTTATTAACTAATAAATCAATGCTTTTGGACATCGCCACCTACACTGTTGGCAATATTGTAACACAGTAAAAAAAAACACCTGCACCCCCCGTTTCTCCTTCATAACAAAAGAGTATCTGACATCCCCCAAGCTCATGCCAGACATTGATTTATGTGACTGCTTCACAGTGTCTTTAACAGCACACTTAGGGGAAGAGTTAGTGAGAGGATGGAGATGATATTGATTTGGGGCCCGTCCAGACCCAGAGGAATATGGAGTCTCCGGCCATGGAGCAGATGCCGCTCTCGTGCTGTGTGTGGGCAGCGACCCAGGTTGGAAAGCGCTTTCACAGCATTTCGAACCAGGGTCTGTTTCACCTGCACACACATATGCACACATGCTCACCCGCAAACACATTGGCTCTCTCCACACACACACACATTCAGAATTTACGTTATCCTGCTGGCTAAGTGTTCTGCTTTCACACCATGGCCCTCTTTCAACCTGAGTCTCTTTATCCTTGCTAGCCTGGCAGCCTGGATCCTCTCTGCTCTTATCTTCCGCCACCATAGATAAGCCAGGACAGGCAACTCTACTCTAAAAGCACCCTATGGTGATTACTGAGTCACGAGGAGGCCACTGGAGAGGAAACACAGACACGCTCTATGTCCAACCAACTCAGAGAAGAGCATGCCTGTTCTTTACAAGAATCTGCGGTCTGACTTTAAAGACAAAATTAGGTGAAACATTACTTTCACCTTTTTAACTAATTTTCTGACACCACATTAAAGTAAAGAACACTTTTACATTGTACTCAAAATTACATTACATTACATTAGTCATTTAGCAGACGCTTTTATCCAAAGCGACTTACAATAAGTGCATTCAACATAGGTAGGCAAAAGACAAGTAAGTGAAACAAATAAGCAAGTGCTAAGAGGAAGGGTCATGATTTGTGATATATATGAAATTAGTGCAAGCAGAGGGAGAACATGCAAACGCCACACAGAAGTGATCGGGGCCGGGAATTAAACCCGGGGCCCTTCTTGCTGTGAGCCTACAGTGCTAACCACCGAGCCACCGTGCTGCACTTCAAAATTAACAATAAGATGCAAAATTTTAAGTTCACAAAACCCAATATGAATAAAAGATTGTGCACACAGAAGAGGCAATTTCACGCTGTTGCTTAGAATTAATATGTTGAGATAATCCTCACAGTTCTTGACAGCACGCACAGAGCTGAGTGACAGCACGTACTCTGAAAGTCTTAATTGGTCATCCATCGTTTCTTGGGAGGCGTCCAATTGTCCCGGCCATCATATTTCCGTCTTGTTGTCCATTTAATTCTCATATGCAGGGACCCTGTCTCCCAACACATCTCAGCTTCTCAAGGCAGCAGCAATACACTTTGGATTTAACATGCTGAGGTGAGCATGCTTGCGTGCCACCAAGTGCAAGCAAATACAGTCGTCTTTTTTTCTCCCTTTTTGGCGGTGCACTTTCTCATTGGTCATGACGAGCCCATTTGATGCTCCTTTAATAACAAGTGACAACTCACATATTTTAAAACACCCTATCTTATCCGTTATCATTTTTCTTTTATCACATCTTGATGCCCATATTTGAGAACCTTCTTCTCAAAGCTGATTTTTCCCCCTAGCTCTGACATCTCTTGGATAGTGGAAGGAGGGGCTGGGACACAGGATCTTAATTGAATGAAAGGGGCCAATGTTATCAGATAAAAACACAATGAGAGGCATAGAAAATAAATCTTACCCAGGAGAATAAAACCATATTTTTCACACTGGTGTAAATCATCAGATTGAGCCTCTCTCTCCAGCTTTCGTTGTCTCTCTCTTCCTGTCAGCCGGGGCCCTGCTGCATTGTGCAATTGTCAGGGTGGGTTAGCTAGTGCTGAATCATTGCAGCCCTCTTAACACTAATCCATTTCACATATACCAGATGTCCCCATTCAACCAAAACAATGGCTGCCACCGTAACCCGGGTCTACACCTATCAATAGCAATCAAACAGATGCTTTAAAACAGCGATTAAACAGTGAAGAGAAACCCTATTACATCATGAACAAACCTGAAAACTAATAATGTGACAGGATACGATCTTGTATAAGGTTTAGCTGACGTAGACGTATGTTCGACCTGCCTCACTGAAACGCACTTGTAATCTCAATATCCCCTGAATCAGATGAAGAAGTAATAGTTAATAAATGTATTACTTTTGATGATAAGTCCCTCACGTGTGTTGCATTACACCTTGTAAGTCCTCTATTTCATCTCTACGCCACCCTATCTCTCTGTCTCTTTGCATTGACCTGATAAATAAGGTGTGTTCCTCCACTCCTGCCATCCCTCACCAGACAGATAGAGATCAGTAGAGTCTGTGTTTTCCACTTATCAGCAGCCAACATCTTTAAAAGGTCTATGTATTCCCTTTGTGGATAGTGGCTCCCCAGGGCCATGCACCCTCTTTAATGATTTATCCCCATACTCAATGGGATAGAGAGGCCCCATAGAGAGAGAGAGAGAGAGAGAGAGAGGGGTGTGTGTAGGGGGTGAGGTTTCAGGAAAGCAATCTGTTTTGATTCTGGATGGAGAGGTCCTGCTACAGGCATGATGAACAGGCCTGCAGTCTGATCTCATGTTCGGACCAAAGGTAGGCACTTAAAACCTAATGTATGTTTCGCTGGCATTTATCAGCCCCCACTCCAGATACACTCCAGATCACTAATGGATACCGTTTGATCAGATAGAATAATTCAACAAGTAGTTGAAGCAGCTTGTTTAAAGTACACCAGGTCACTTACCACTATCTACATTGCAAATGATCTCTGTAAAGAAGATAAAGGGGAGCAATCTTTCTTCTCATATTGCAACACCGTACTATAGGGAGCCAAAGTTGATGTCACTTCTGCCCACCTCTGGGTCACTTCCACCTATTCTAGCACATTACAGATTATATGAGCAAACTACTAACCGTACAGTTCCGATTCTGAGATATGTTGTAGAACAAAGTGAACAAAGTTTACTCAATGACTACCCTAAAAGTACACAATTCACAGTACAATACACAGAAATGTTGTATATCTCATAATGGCTTGTATAACAGAGTGTGCTGCCAGGTGATTTTCAACACAATCTATTGCTTTGTTTAGTTGATATAAGACGTGTCCCCTCATATCTATGGAAAATCACACTAACCACCTAGCCGCTAGTAAACCAGTTGGTGTTGGTTAGCTTCCACTTCAGCTCCCTTTAGGTATCCAGCTAAAAGGTCAAGCTAAAAGTTACAGGGTCCACATTTTCAACATCAACAAAAAAAGTGCAACATCTTTTTCAGAGCACAACGTCAACTGTGCAGCAAACTTTGCTGCTTAATTTGTTCAGAGATTTTGGGTTGTCACCCTTAGCATATGTATGGCTAAGAGTAGATACTTTTCCTGCACTGCATGTTGACACTATGGATAGACTTTGCTTATTATTGGAGGTAAAATGCAATCCTTACCCTTGTGCCAAAAGCCCTGAATGGGCTGCTGTCTGCCTGGTTCAAGTTGTGTTCATTGGGATAAGATACATTGAACTCATGGCCACAGGTGCCAGGAGCAAGATTGAGGTGTTCGGCTCTGTAAATCCAGTGAGTCCCATTGGTGTGATCAGCAGATGGGTCCAGGACATAAGATCTGTCCTCAAGAGAGATGAAGCCCCTGGAAAGAGAGGAATAGGTGCATGGGAAGATCTCATTGAAGTTCCTCAGAGGTTACATGTGATGTACGTCATACATGGCTTCAGTTTGATCATGAGCTAGAACGCTGGTCAGTACGTATCATGCTTTATATTAAAGCTGGCTTCCACTTAAAATTTGAGTGGCACTTGAATGAGTCTCTTATTGAAGGAGTACCTTGTAATGGGAACAAATCAAGTGGCAGATTTTCTGCTTAATTAATACTACTCATTGACTTGATTTGATATGGCTGCTGTTTCTCTATGTTAACTTTTCTTATGCTTTAAAAGTGGTCTCTGTGATTTAATCTGCATTGATCTGGCCAAACTCAGAGATTTTAGCAACCTCACACAACATTTCACAACCACATGGACTCACATTAAACCCCCCAAAGTCTGAGTGCTGCCAACCCGAACCAAGAGCAATTTGTCTTGGAGAGCAGGCCAAACGACTTAGCTCTCATCAAATGAGTTCTCTGCATCTGTCCTTCTGGAGACAGGTTGCAGAGCTAAAAAGAATTAAAAAGACCAAGGTCAAGAACAAGGGCTTCACAATCAGCTGGATTACTCCTTAGAGGATGCAGACATTTGGCTGGTTTGTGAAAACCAGTGTCCAGTGATATTACCACAATCATTACTTCTGCTTGACATCTGCAAACAGCCCTTTTCCAACATTTAACCTCCTCACATATCCAAAGCCTTACAGTATGTCAGGTTTAGTGTTTTTATCTGTATACACAGTATGTCACAATTGCTCATTAATGTAGGAAAATTCATTATTTACTGAGTTACGTCTGTTTGCTATTATTGCATTCACTCTCCCAAAACCACAATGATGGGAAGAGCTGTGTAAGAACCAGAGGCTCTGCCATATAACTAAGATGCCTCTGCTTTGGGCTATCTAACTGCTTCAGTGGTTGATTACTGATGCATGAGATGCATTAGACCAGGGGTAATGTCATAACTAATATGAAAGCGAGGATGATGAGTTATCTTCCCCCCCAGCCTGAGCCCAGTGAGCCTGCCAGGTAGATACACTCACCTAATCCCAGCACACGTACTGAGGCTGACATCCGAGTTGGCATGACCCTCCACCTCACCATGGTAGTAGCAGTTTACCTGAGGGAGTACAAACAAAAAGTCCTCTGGATTTAAACACCAAGACAAGAAGGGACCAGTGCGAAAACAAAAGTGTGCTCAGGTTTCAACAAAATTCAGCAGCACCAGTCCTGGCTGATAACTGTGAAATACGAGCAAATTAACTCTTGGGGAATAGCTGTTGGCAGGGTTAGCAGCAGCCATTCCCCCTCATCACCACAGGCTAATGATGGCTGAAATCTGTGTGGAGTTTCAAATTTCCCAGTGTTGCTGATGTGTTTCCAGGTACCACCTGGGAACCCGCCACATGGACCACCTGTAAAGCTGTAGTAGGGAGTAAAGAAGGTGAGCTAAGCCCATGTTTTTGGAACCAGGCCTGGCAGTGAGAGGGCAGGGAGGAAGTGTCTGGTTTGGAGTGAAAACAGCCCCTTTGCTACAACTAGAAGGCCTCACTCAGGTGGGGTCTGACCAACGGCCTCGCTACCCTGTTAAGCAAAACAAGGAAATGTGGGTTTTCCACCCCACTTTGGCTGCTTCTAAATATAGAGTGGAGACAGTATGTTTCAGTGCCTGGCCTCCTCCAAGGTGGCTAACCTCCAGTGGCTGCTGATTTTGCATGTTCAGCATCTGAATGGATTTCTGGTGTTACAAATGATCCTTGCTTAGTCTTGCATCACTGTACTTACTCTGCCATTCAACTATATTAAGATTTTCACTTTCTGACATGTACTAGTTCAAATATCATTGATAAATACAGCCTTTCTCTCTTTCCCCCCCAAAAACGTAAGCTCTTCTTATTCAGAAGATATTTGAAGAGTGGACCCGAATCCTTGAAAGGGTTGGTCCATTTGGATATATGCCATATCTGTACCTGTGTATAGAAAAAGGCCAATCCATTATATAAAAGGTAAAAATGTGTAAAGAGAGGACAGCCCATTACATGAAATATGGAATTTTAGTGTAGTGGGGAGGAGCAGGGCTGGATTTAGTGCACTGACTTAATGCTACCACCTCATGTTTCTTTGATGAGATCATGACTGTGATGCATCGATATAAGGGATATGAATAGACTTTTTGTTTCTAAGCTTTCTGCAGAAACTAATGAGAATGTAAAGTGCTTACTCCATTATATTCCGAAATAAGGAAGATTACGATCTAATGCCTGGATTACAGTGGGAGGCAACCAGAGGTGTGATCTTTAGATTGTTTATCATAACTATGCATTTATTTTTCCCACTTAATTCTTTGATATCCACACTAATCATCCATATTCCCCACAGATGGCTTTTGTTGTAGTACATGGCACTCATATTCACTGTGTTATATGGACCTAGATTAAGCAGGAAAGTGAGAGGAATTAAAGCAGACAAATAAACAGGAGAGGAGTGACTCATGACTAAGTCCCTCCCAGCAGTACCTTGCCTCTGACACACGACTGAACCCTCTAAGATCCCTTCCCCAGAGCCAATATATTTCGTCTCCTCCCTGCCGGCAGTACAAATAAATGAACTATGGATCAGTCTCACAAGATCTGGTTGTTTCCAGTAAGACCCTCCCATGAGGAATTTGGTTCCCGTCATGAGAGAGGAATGAGAACAGTGATGGAGGTCAAGGCATGTCCATTTGTTCCTAAGCTAATAAAATGTGGTGCAGGTAAATGAGGGTGAGCTACAGGCACTCCATGCAGTGCAAGTCTCCCAAATGTCCATTTATGCATCCGTCCAATTATTCACCCACCCATCCATCCATGCCCTGTGCTAGCTAGATTAGCAGTGGACTCTCAGTCGAGCCCAGCCTGGCCTGGCCCACTACAACTCCCTCATTGTCTGTATGCTCTGGAATGGCAGCAATTCTGCTGAGCTGGCCAAGCCCAGCCAGAGATGGTCGAGCTTAGTCCCACAGCAGTCTCAACACAACACACAGTGGAAAATATTGTTCATTTTACTGTGTGGGTTGGATATTATTGAATTACATTAATCTCTTCTATTGTGGATTTCAACTATAAGTAGGCCAAGCATTTCGTACACAAACTTCACAGGCTGTCAATAATCATGCTTTCTGGGTCTATTAACAAAAATGAGACATCTAATTGCTTTCCAAATTGCAGATGACCAAATCCTTGAAATCAGGCAAGCAGATTTGAGGCACTGCATGGGAAAGACACAGCAAAAAAACTGTGCTGCACGGCCCAGCCACTTCCAGTTCATTCATTACAATATAACAATCTGCTTTTTTGTTGCCTGACAGTCTTGCCTCTTCTCAAATAACCTGAGGATGAACATTCAGGTCAAGGTTATATGGAGTCAGACAAGACCTGGCTGTACTAATGATGCACTCTCCTTCAGTAATAATCCATCAACATGCACACATTTCACTGAATGCCAAAAACCTGTCAATACCAATACTGCCAAATGCCCTGTTGGCTTTGGGGTCAGCAACTGTGCACTTCTCTGTGCAAACCGTCTCAACAGGGGGGTCTTGATACAGAGTCAAATGTTGTAACAGGAGAATTACAAGTCACTGGCGAGAGCGTTAACAGATGTACTTTAGATAAAGTGCAATTTTAATTAAACAAGCACGAGGTTCATAAATGCAATGAGAGGTGATGAATATTTCATAGTCAGTGACTTCTGAAGTGCACTTAGTTGTTCACTAACTCAATATTTTCTTGAGGACCCGGTAACACACCATTTTTTGGAATGGTTTTAGGCTTTATCCATTATAAAAGACCTGAGCTGTTTCCGAAAACTTCAGCGTCTGTTCTCTAACTTCTGTGCACCTTTTGTTTCATCAAATATGAATCTGTGAGCACAGGAAGAACGGAAATGGGTCCACTCACCTACACTGACTTCTTTACGTGCAAGACTGCCCAATTCCACATGGTTTAAGAGTTGGTCTAACTGAAACAGCAATATTTCTTTACTTCCTCATTGACCCAAAATAGAAGCAGAATGAAGCAGAATCCAACAAGAGTTCAACACAAGGCCGAGCTTCATAGAAGCTGCAGCAAGGTGAGAAAAGAGGAAAACATCACAGTTTCTGGATAATAAGTTTATTGCATTAGCATTAACCAAAACCAGAAAATAAAAACCATTTGATGTAGTTAAGAAAACATACCGTGAAGTTGTGAGAGCCTGTGACTGCGCTGCCATCTTCCAGGTAATGGGTTTCTGTATAGTGACTTGCAAACAGCCCCCTAGAACAGATAAACAAAGACAACAGACACTCAGAAGTGACCCTAAGGGGGTTAGTCCATCCAAACAATCAATCACATCGTCTTAAGTCGTTCCACCATTGCCAGACCTACATGGTAGATAAATAGTGTGGCCAAGTGTGACGTGATTTAAAACCTAACCCTGCCTTAGGAGAGCTTAAATTGAATTGAGCAGCTGTAGGCGATACACAATGTTTCTCTCTGAGAGAAAATGGATAAGGCCCCAAGCTGCTGTGACGTATTCTGTTAAACCACTTCCACACTGCATGCATGCACCATAAAGAAGCATTCAATATCAATCCATATCTCATTCCATGTGATATGGTATATCAGTAATTAGCTCACAAAGTATAGACAAAAGCAAGAAATGAACAGATGGACATAATAGTATGGTTTGCTTATATTGGGAATGGGGGAGGAATTGTATTGATTATGTAGACTGAAAAACAGAAAGGAAAACATTTTCAGGTACAGACTGGAATCAATTACACTATAGTGACTCTGCAAGGTTACCAAGTGATCCATCTGCAGCTTATACCTAGAAGGCGTAGTAAATCAACACAGCATCTCTGTCGCAGGCGAACAGGGATGTTGCACTGCGCTCTCTCTCTCTCTCTCTCTCGCTCCCTTCCTCTTTTAAGAATTGGTGAAAGCGCAATAGCATAAATTCAGGGGTCAGTAAGATGTTGGCTGCTCTTCTCTTCACCCACCAAGGTTACTGTGGATCCCTCCTCTCTCTGGCAGAGAGCCCTGCCAGAAAGATGGACAGCCAGTTGGGGGGACAGGGGATCAACAGCAGGGACATCTCCAGAAATGAGCTGGGATCAGAAATACAACGGGGACCCCTGATGGGTTGATTATTACAGCATGTGCCTGAGCGTCTGTTTGTGTGCACAATTTGTATGAGCGCGGGCGGAGGAGAGAGTGAGCGTCTCTTTGCATGTG
Source organism: Monocentris japonica (assembly GCA_900323365.1). NCBI lineage: Eukaryota > Metazoa > Chordata > Actinopteri > Trachichthyiformes > Monocentridae > Monocentris > Monocentris japonica. The sequence continues at coordinate 29,851 of OOFE01005050.1, forward strand.
TGTGCATGTGTCCACGTACATACTGTGAACGAGACTGCATGTACTGCATTACACCACAGGATGCCAGCAGATGGTTTGCTGGTGCTAATCCACAACAGAGGAACAAACCTTAGCAGGCAGCTGGATTCTCTTACTGACCTCACCACTGACAACCCAGCTGGGAGTGTCAGCTGTAACAACCGGGTGGGGGAGGAGGGAGGTGGGGGATATTTTGTTTGGGACCTGTCAGCGTGAGACACAGTGTTTCCCGGCCCTCTGCTTCTCATAGTCCAGAACAGAGCCAAAGACCTGGTAATAATCACTGGATCAAAGCGAGGCCACGGAGAGCAGCGAGCCAAATAAAATGATGTGTTTCTGCAGTCTTAATTAGGTCTGCGCTCTTGTTCGGACAGACAACCCCAACATCTGCCCACCACAGATGCATGTGAATACAGTGTGTGTGTGGGTGTGGGGATGGATGCGACTTACAATGAGGGAGCATGTAGCGGTTTGGTGTCTTGCTCAAGGACATTGCGACAGGACACATGTCTCTACACTGCAATCTGATCCAATCTCAGTGGATTACAACAAGGCACAGGCATTAGCTAAATGTCATGAGTCTGTTTAGCAGGCAGAGCATAGACAGACAAAGATAAGCTCCAACCAAACTAAACTAAAACCTTGCACATGCAAACTGCATAACACAATGGACTGCACACACACACACATATACACACACACACACACACACACACAGGGAAACCATGTTAACACACAG
>OOFE01005052.1:10322-31595 GCA_900323365.1 Monocentris japonica
CCTGTTACAGGAAACCAGCAGCTAAAAATCCCAGGGGCTGAAAGACACACATCTCTCTCTCTCTCTCTCTCTCTCTCTCCCCACACACGCTCTCTCTCTCACTCACTTGCTCTTTCCCCACCTCACTTGTCCTCTGCTCAGTGCATGCTGGTTAAATACTGCCCCCCATACACTCACTCTTACAGTCCACTCTAAATTTTAAAAGGAAAATGACACTTTAATCCTTTACATCCTGATAGTCTCGTTCACGTTTGAACATGTCAAAAGGAACTGTCACTATATAACTCCAGACATCACAGATGACATGCACGGTTTGCATGGTCCTTAGAGCAATCCCACTGTCATTTCGACAGCTGGTTGCCTATGACCTCCAGACTACATGTTCAGAGTACTATAGGGGGTTCCTAAAGATGGGGGGGTTGCCTGCTGGATTTCCCACAATTCTTCATGCAAGGCATGCCACATCTTCCAAAGGCAAGGCTAGGAGCTAATGACAAGCAGAAAACAGGCAAGCTGACAGACAAACGCCAGAGGCTGTTTGATGGTGCAGCAGCAGTGAAGTCAGTCACTTGTGACTCAACGTCAGTGCTCTGCAATTTCCAGAGCATTATGGAAAAAGACACATATGTGATTGTGTATTAAGTTACCAGTCAGACCTACAATAGGTCTTAAGCATGCTCCAACCACATAGCATGCATTTCTACAGGATTAATTTTACTAACGAGCAAAAGCTCTTTACAAACTACTTTAGTCTACAAGCACTGTAGGTGTTTTAGGATTATCTTAAGAAACCCCAAAAGAAACTGTTGCATAGGCCCATAACATGTCAATATTTTACTATGACGCTGTTAATCAGGCATCAAGAGTTTCAACCTTGTAAATAGGTTTATGGCAGAAGAATAATCAGGGATTGCCAGCCTTGACCCTTGTATGTTGTTGAAATTAATTCATAACAGTTGAAACTGTCTACCACTACTCATCAAAGTAAAAAGTACTCAGGATGTAGCTACATTTTGAACATAAAATATTAATCGCGCATTTCACCAATAAATCAACTCAAACCTATTGTGTCTTTAAAATGAATGCATTGCATGAATTGCTTCTAATAATTTTCATTATGGTCTTTAGTTCACATATTTGGTTATATATTTGATTCTTATGTTTTGTTTTTCACAATGCACCAGTTCATCACTTTTAAAGTAAAATACCGCTTAGGATTTTATGCATGTAGTGTAGATTTGGAGTAGGGATATTTTTAATCAAATTGGGAGTAAATACTAAGAGTAATTTTAGGCCATGTCTGCTCCCGGGCCCACTCCAGGATCAGTTCTCGTAAATGCTGCAGTTTGTAACTGTAATAGTTTTTTGCTTGTTTTGTTTGTTTTGATGATGATGATGATAATTATCAGAAGTGTGTTTCAGCTTGAAAGGTTAAAAAGTTGAAATCAACAAGTTCAGGTCTTTAAAGTGTTAACTACCAGGTATCAATATTCACTCTGCCATTTATTTAAAGGAAGAATAAAGATGAACTATTTTAAAAAGTATGAAGAGTTGAATTTGATAGTGGTTAGTCAAAAGACTTGGAGAATAATAGATAGATTAATAAATAGATAGTAATTTATTCCTTATACCTCTTTATTCGTTACTCATTTCAAAAGTAATAACATTACTTTATTCATTACTTGGTGGGATAAGTAATTCGTTACAGTACTCGTTACATTACTTTTCCGTTACACACACACCCCAAATAGAAAAGGTAGATTCAGATTTCCTCTTACCTTCAAAACACCTCCTCGCCAATGGGCTTCTGTGACTGAACCAAATACTGCGCAGCTTTACGTTAGCTTTTAGTACCTGCGCATAGTTTACAATATTTATTTATTTATTTAATTATTTATTAATATTTTTGTCGTCTTTCTTCTGGGCAAAAAATGGGAATACGTCCAGCCGCTGAATGTAAACGTGTCCATCTTTACTCCAAGCTAGCTAGCGCGAGACGTGTACTTTAGTTATGACGAAAATGAATCCGGGATGGAGATTGGCTTATTATACGATAACAAAGGTAACGTTGTAACGATTTATTTCTCTCACTGGTAACTGTAATATTACTACTGACATTGAAATACAAATTCATTACACTACTCGTTACTGAGGAAAGTTATTAGTGTTAAATGTACAGTAAGTCGATGAGCGTCCCACTAATAAAGACATAGTGGGAACAGAAGGTTATTTTTATCGGAGTAACTTCATGTAAGCGACACAAAAGCAAGCTAACACTAAAACCCTGGTAGTTAGGTTACTTGCAGGAGTGACTGGAGGTCCAAAAGAAGTCTTAATTTATCTTAAATTGAATAATCGAAAAATAAAGGCCTTTGAGGCGCTTAAGAGCTTAAACATTACAGCATTCAAGCCTTAGTTACAGTCCCAGAGGTCTTAAAAATGCTGCGCTTGTTGATATTCTAACAGTCGTTGAAAAAAAGTCTTATAATCAAGCAAGTTAATGTTAGATAACTTTTTATATGCGTGGAAATCATGCGTTACAACTTAGGGATAGATTTAGGAATATATTTATATCGTGAAAATTAAAAAGAGTAGGCAAATTCCATAATAAGACATCACACTAAACCTGCCCTCACCTCCACATTACATTTCGCCATCATCATGCTAGAGATCAGAGCAGTGGCAACAAATAGCTTTTCTACAGTTTGTCAACCAGGTGGCGCCATCTACCCGCTTTCAAAATGAATAGATATGGCGATGTACACCGATCAGCCATAACATTAAAACCATTTGGCGGTGGACAGGGGTCAGCATGGGCACTCTGACCGGTCTGCGGCTACGCAGCCCTATACGCATGAAGCTGCGATGCACTGTGTGTTCTGACACCTTTCTATCATAGCCAGCATTAACTTTTTCAACGATTTGTGCTACAGTAGCTCTTCTGTGGGATCGGACCAGACGGGCTAGCCTTCGCTCCCCACGCGCATCAATGAGCCTTGGGCACCCATGACCCTATCGTCGGTTCACCGGTTGTCCTTCCTTGGACCACTTTTGGTAGGTACTAACCACTGCTTACCGGGAACACCCCTCAAGACCTGCAGTTTTGGAAATGCTCTGACCCAGTCGTCTAGCCATCACAATTTAGCCCTTGTCAAACTCGCTTAGATCCTCAGATTCACATGACGTTCCATAAAGCGTCTGCGTCAACGCCAGGTTGAGCGCGACCCCTTCACATGATCAGCGTCAGCGCCAGGAGCGGTGGTGACGTCATCACATACGTCCCGGTGTTGTGCACCTGTTTTTTTTCACCAAGCTAGCGAGTCGTACTGTATTGTGTTCCGAAATGTATTTCGTTGGCTGTCGTTGGAGAACACAGGATAACGAGAGTGCGTACGGGAATGTGAATTTGGATTCACGAAACGACACACATAAAACAAGTTTCTCCTCCATTATTTTTTTTATTTCGCGGCTATGTGCTGTGATTGGTTGCGCGTCGCAGAGGTCAGCGTCGCGAAGGTCAAAGTTGAATATAGTTGAACTTTTAGCGCCCTCGGCGACGCTAGGTTCGGCGGCGACGCTTGCCAAATAGAAATGAATGGCAGCGCCAGCACCGAGCGTTTTTGTCGCTGATCATGTGAAGGGCGCTTGCCCAGTTTTCCTGCTTCCAACACATCAACTTCAAGAACTGACTGTTCACTTGCTTCCCAATATATCCCACTCCTTGACATGTGCCACTGTAACGAGATAATCGATGTTATTCACGTCTCCTGTCAGTGGTTTTAATGTTGTGGCTGATCGGTGTATTCAGTCCTGATTCACTTTGCAAGGACTAGTTTACACTTTCCCTCTGTAGAGTTTACAACTGTTTGGAAATCCGTCTGGAGAAGTTAATTGCATGTCCTGGTTTACAGGTGCATTGGTGATCTGAAGAAGTTAGACAAGTTGTGTTTCCTTGCTTGATTAGTGTGTAAATAAATACGTACGCTATGAATGTGCAGTCATCAGCACTTATGAAACAGGTTGATGGCGTGATGAAGGACTGCCGTCAAGCAAGCCGAACCGGATATTGTGTTGCGCGTCTACTAGTTGTAATTACGCAGCGTCGACCCAAAGACAGTGGAGCGACGCGGTTCAGGGGAAAAATAGAGCCAGAGTAAAACTAAAACTGTTTATTATTGTACTTAATATAATAAAAATTGTTTGTTTGTTTGAAAAACACGAAAAAGTGCCCGAGAACGTGCCTGGGGAAAAAATGAAAACACTTAAATCTCTGAATTACTTTGAAACATTTCTCATCCTTGTCCTTTTAAAAAATATGATTTTCAATAATTAGTTGACAATTTCAATGGGTTACAGTTCAGGACATCCACATCTATGCCTACATGAAATATGAAACATTTTTACTGTACCGTGTTTGGGAAATATCAACTTAAAGTCACCCACAGGCTCATTGTGGTGCATTCTCTCGGTTACATTTCCAATCTTTGACCTTTAATAAAAACATTACTTGCAAAATATGATTTTCAATAATTAGTTGACAGTTCCACTGTATTCCCACTCAGGACATCCACATCTATGCCTAAATTAAATATTAAACACTTTTACTGTACCATTTTTGAGAAATCTCAGCTAAAAATCACCCATAGACTCATTTTGGGAAATTGTCTCAGTTAAATCACCCATCTTTGGCCTGCCATAAAAATATGATTTGCAATAATTAGTTGACAATTCTAATTCATTCCTGCTTGAGATTGAGATGGCTTGTGATTCATAGTGTCTCGCCCAAATTCAGGCGATGTAGCAGTGCTTATGTAGGTATGCTTTGTTTGAATATGGGCAAGCGCTGAATTTAATGTATGCACCATAGGCATAAACAGTCTATGCTCGTTAAAATGAGAGTTAGGATTAAATGAGGTGAGATGGCGTGTTCCTTTGCTCCTAGGTATAGATAAATAGTACCATGCTTCACTTGAATAGTGTAGAAGTATGTGATTTGTTGGGCATTTTCAGGTTTGGCATGAAACAGAGCCAGATGGAAATATGAGGATGCTCTTGGTTTCAAACTCCAACAGCCAATGCTCACGCCATACTATTTTGGGTGTATCAGTCATTCAGTCATTCATTCAGTCATGCAGAGACACCTCTCACTGTCTCACCTTATTCACCTGGCATGACATTAGAATTCCTACTACACCTCCCTTGCACACATACCTGAAGACAGTGGCAGGTGTGCCCTCGACTTGTATAGTGTATAATTAAATGAAAATACAGGACAGGACATGTGGGTGTATTATGTAAGACTGGTGGAGTTAACTGGCAAACAAATATATAATCCCACATATTAAATTCTCACCAGTGTTTCATCCAACACACTTTAACCCATAATCTTGTGACTTTAAAGCTCACACATTAACAATGTCAATAGGCATATCAATATTTTACATTACATTGCAGGCATTTAGCAGACACTTTCATCCAAAGCGACTTACAATGAGTGCATTCAACATAGGCGGGCAAAAGAACTACTAGTCACCAGAAATTTTGAGTGCATTTCCTTCTTAATCTTGCAAAGATTGCAAAATAGTCAACACAACATTTAATCATCAAGTACAAATTCTTGAGTTTACTACACAAAGAACCACCTTCAATCTACACTCCCTACATTTTCACAAAATACTGTACAAACAAAGGCTATGCACAACTGATCTAGGCGCCATTAGAATTGGCATCCTGGATATTCAGGGTTGACAAGATAGAAAGAAAAACACTAGAGACAATGTCAGTGTTTTCCTGGCCTGCAGTCAAAGCCTCACCTGCCCCAAAACTGTAAAATAGTCACTCACATTTCATAACATTAGGCACACCCACATGCCATTCCATTTAGTACCTTATAAATACTGACTAAACACACAGATTAGGTGCAGTCTTTCAAATTTCTGATACAGGTATATTCTACTATGATAAGATTTGATATTGAGTGTATGTTGTTGATTATTTGCTGCAACTAATAATTGCAAGGAACAAAATGACTCAAATTCTAAAATGTGTATCATTTTCTCTCGCTGTGTTTTCTACTGTGCTTGTCAGGTGGGACAAAACAAAATGAGTAGAAATGAGGGTAAGTGTCAACCTTTCATCTTTACAGCTTTTTACGATTGATTTGCTACGATCTTGCAATCATATCTTGTTACTTCCCACAACATTGTGTAGGTTAGTAGCACTGCAACACAATTATTAATTACTTCACCACTACATAAAAGGCTGTCAAACAACCTACATGACTGTTTCTATTTGGAAACATGGAGTCTTCCTTGTTGTGTTGCATCATGATGGATACCATTGCAGTCATGATGCCTTGTACAATCTGTACCAGTATACAGGATTTTAATATCAAAGGGAATGCTTAGGGTACATCATTTCAAATAAAAAACAAACTTTTGCTCATTGCTGGTAAACTAAATATTAGGAAATAGCATATTCTGTTTTGGTGAGAATTTTTTTTTATTTTTTTAGCATGATTTGATAATGCTAAGATGCTAGGATACACCTTTTGCATTATGTACCACCTCGTTTGACACAGTTGTTATTTTGCAAGCTACAGTATATTGTGATTTTAAGTATAGAGCTGTGCACTTTGAAACTCTGTTGCGACAATTGAGTTGCAGCAGTCATAAAAAAACTGTATTATATGGTACAGCGTGGACAATTAATTCCTCTCTTGCTTCACATATACAGTATGTAACTTTGTTTTTTGCTTTCCATCACAGAATTCCCACCGGTGAGTCAGTTTGTTTTCCCGTGAATACAGAAAGTTCTTTAGATGTGTGAATGACATTGCATGAAATGTGCTCATGAGATGGTATGCACGTTTCCCCCTCTCTGGACAATTAGGAGATGGAAGACATGGAGGAGGAGGAGATTGACTCCGAAAGTGGATCTGAAGAGGTAAGACATCTCTCAACTTGCTAGCATTTGCTTTGGTTATTATACTGCTCCGCTTCACTGACTGGTTGAATAACTTCCCGTTACCAATGATTTAATTAACTTGATCTTTCACAGGAAGACTCTGATGGCAAAGTAAAGGTAGGAGTTTTACCACATTGCTTAAATTACAATTATGCAGCCAGTTACCAGTCGCTCAGTTTTCATAAATGGCTTCATGCAATGTTCTTTTGGCCGTTGGGAAAAAGAAATCCAAGGGACAAGGAAGACGAGGAGGACGAGGAGGACGAGGAGGACGAGGAGGACGAGGAGGAAACAGAGGAGGACGAGGAGGACAAGGCGGAGGAGAACAAGAACATGAAGGTGGAGGCAGCGACGGAGGCAGACGTGGGGGTGGTCCTGACAAGTCTTAAATTTTTTCACTCTGTAACAATGACTATATAACATATCCCCAATAAAACTCATACAGAAGCTGGCACACCTGGTTTATTGTTTATTCACATAATCTGAATTCAGTGATACAATTTAGCACACATTTGTTCACATCTTTTACAGTATAAGTGTCTTCTTTAAATGTCAGAGCTGTGCTATAAAACTGTTTTACCAAGAAAAACATTTTTGTTCCTTATTATACATGTCAGCTCTCATACAGGTACACACAGTGTGACCTACAAGGCCTCAGGCACGTCATTACTGTTGATTTTTGTAGACAATGCTCTCTTCAAGAGCCTCTTTTCTCAATGAACATGTGAAACGAGCTATTCACAGGGTGTGTGTGTGCTACTTACATTCTCGTCTACATGATCACAATCCTGGGAAGTTATCATAAACCTACCTCATGACAATGTTGTAGCAGCGACCTTACCCACCAATTCAGATTGATTTTTTTAATGGGTATGCTTAAGTTGACAACAAGAAACTAAACTACTAAATAAGCATGCAAACAATCAAAATTCATTTGGAAAATAATTTATCACCCAGTTGCATCTATAGTTTTGACAATAATAGGCACACAACCAATTGGAATTACCTCTAGTATGTCTAAAATGTTAACGTTGTAATTGTCAGTGAAATTATAGACCTAGTTTAAACGTGGTAATAGAAATTTCACCAAATGATTCCCATTACTGAATGATTAGAACATCATAAAATGCATTTTTGCTAATACCATATACTGTGTATTAAATTAAATTGTCACAACCCAAGCTCTGTTATTATTATGGGAAGAAGCTAGATAGACAGATGATAGACAGAAGATAGATAGACAGACAGATAGATAGATAGATAGATAGATAGATAGATACTTTATTGATCCTCGGGGGGGAAATTCTGGGGTTGCAGTAGCATAAAAGTATCACAAAAGAATCAGTATGTATCAGTAGTAGGTATCCACAAACATAGCTTGCTCTTTTGCATCCAAGCTTTCAGTGTCAGTCCAGTTGATCCAGACTGGTTGCCGAGTCCATTAGCTCATCTTTAAACTGATCCAGGGCAGCTTTTATGGCAACCTGAACCACACAGCATGCCATTTCCAGCATAAAGATTTCTCTTTTATCACACCCTTGCTCCGCATTTTCTTCAGCGTGAGCCATCCTTAGATAACAAGTGTCAATATCACTTTTCAAAATAGGCCTTTGTTCAGTACCATAAGATTGCACACCATCAGACATGTCTAAATACAAATCTTCCATGATGGTGCCATCATCTGTCACAACGCCCCCTGGTATTTTGCCTGCAGCTGAATCTATGCTTTTCCCTGCAGAAGCATTCTGGCCAATTGTGTTCGAGTCGCTGCTAGTAGCACACAATCTGATCTGTTCTCCTAATATTGGATGCTCTGATGCAGTTGTGTTTGAGTTGATGTTAGGGTTGATAATGCCTTGTTGCTCACGTACACCATCCAGATTTTGACAAACTCGAAAAGCCTGACTCGCGATGCTATTCCGGGGACTGGGGTTCATTTGAATCTCTTTACCCCCAATCAGACCCTCTCCTAGATGTCCTTGAGGTTCTACGATCACTTTCATCTTACTGCTTATATGTGGAGGCGTCTCAGAAGCCTTGGCAGCTTCACTGGTGTCAGTAGTGCCCTTGATCTGTAATGTGATAGCACTCACATCTACGCTCACTGTCAGCATCTCAGGGCAATGACGTTTGACCTCATTTTCAAGGTAAGGGCTCAGGGTCATGCTCTTGGCAATGTGATCGTCAACATGTCTATTGGCCAGGACTATGGTCTCCTCCTCAATATACTCCTTGGTTTCTTCAATACGCTCCTGGAAGAAAGGAGAAGGCTTTTGGGCTCTGCGCATCCAGAACGGCCTTGGCTGTTTCTTCAAGGAACAGGGAATTAGACCGTCATACCATAGAGATTTATCTGATCCTGAAGATTTTGATGGGTATTTCGGAGCAATAATGAGACATTTGAAGAATCTAAATGTCTTGGTTTTAATTGTTTCCCTCTCATCGTCAGAAGACTTATATTCCGTGGAACTGTGTTGCTGTATACCTGCGGCTGAAACACTATTGACCCCAGCTGAGTGAGCAGTTAGGTCCACAGAGTCTCTGGTTTGTCTGTTGAAGAATGTGACAGCATGATATTCATCTTCGTCATGGTCACCTGTCTCACCGGGTTTTCTGGTACATCTGAAGCAAATGACAGATGGTGAGAAAACTCGCTTCAAAGAGGTTAGCTTTTGTATAAAACCATTTTGGTCAGATTGGTCAGCTACTATTTCATTTTGGTCCATGGAGGGTGACTTGGTCTTTTTAATTGAGACCTCTTCTTTCTTTCCCTTATTTTCAGCTGAGTGTCTTTGGGGCTCTGTGGTCAGCTTTGCTGCAACTTCTTCGCAGATTTTTTCTTCACAGCTTGGTACTGAAACGTCTGTCATATTACAACTGTCTTTTGAGCCATTGTGTCTGCGAGCCTTTAAGCTCCTGCTCCCAGTTCCATTTTTCATCTTTGATTTGCCCAGTAGAAGATGCGGAGGACCTGTCAGCTTTCTCCTAAGCGCCTTTTTAACTGAACCACGTCCAATTGAAGTTTCTTTAACTGACATGGTTCATTTATCATTATCCAAGGTCTTCAACTGTTTTCCTGATGGAAGAGTAGTTTTTAAATCACTCATCTGTGAGAGAGAAGTATGTTATTTTATGTATGTATGTTACTTTTTCCCACTATCAAAAGAAAGAATCAGATTAGTGTCCCGCTTGCACAGTAGGTCCAGTCATACTGATCTGACCATCTGGTATTGTTTATCAGCTGACACTCTGCATCAGTGAGTCACAATTATTTGGTCAAATTGCTGGTTAGACCATTGCAAGCCATCTGATTTTACCTCAATGACTCATCCATTGATGATATTTAGGTTTGTACATAGTATCTTAGAGTATCTTACTAGCCAATGAAATAATGTGTTAAAAAACTAACTGCTCTATGTTGTCTATACACAATCTACTTTCATTAAGGCACATAATCAAATCACATTCAGTGTCTAATTTTTGATGATAAAGAATCAATCAAATGAAATTGCAAGTTAAAAATTTTGAGTGCATCTATGAATTTATGTATTTCAGCAGAATATGTTCTAAATCAAGTAGTAGCTTGTTTCTTACCTGTCGAAAGTCAAGATTTCTATTCATTCCTCTTATTCCACTTCATAATACGTAGCACATAGAATAGATGTAACCATGCATTGAGTATGACTGCACTGGAGAGCTCAGTTATAAGCAGCAGCAACACCGCACATGGGTTACCATAGTGATGTCATGATTGACATGTTACACGATGCAACAAATTGCCAACCACTCCCACATCACTGAGCAGCCAGTGTAAGAAAATAGGGTATTTATTCACCAAATAATGCACCAACATTATGCCTTGAAGGGCAGTGTATTTTAGAAACCATTTACTGATTAAGCTGCTTTATACAAACATTTAGCTAGGAATCATCTCATATTAACAGCCTTGATTTTCCTGCAAACGGTCACGACGCCTCAGTCTACATTTGCATTGTGCCTGACAGAAAAGGGTCCCAGCATGTGGTCATGTCAGACTCACCTTCATCTCTAATGAATGGCAGCATCACTAGTCAGTCACTGTCTGGAGACTTGGACCACCCACACATCACAGATAACTATATAGACGCAGTATTTAGATGGGCTGCCAATAGAATACTATAAAACATATGTACATATACTTACACCTGTATTGACTACGGTATTCAGAGGCAGTGCATCTGGGTAGTCTGCCAGGATCATTTAAAGAGGCATAAGTCTAATTTAAAAGAAATGTGCAAAAATAGACTGCAATATTTAAAGCTGAGAAAAACATGAAAGTGATGAAAGAGATAGGAGATAAGGCAAAAAAATATTGATAAGAATAGATACGATACACCGATACAAGAAAAACAAGGGCTGATGTGTGGCTTTCCATTGAAGATACTTTATTTGATCTTTTCTGAGTCAAAACCAGTGATTTACAGCATTATGATGCATCAACTTCACAGTAGTGCCGATTACCACAACAATAGACATTATTACAATACAGGACAAGCATCTCTCAATGATAAAGATAAAACATTTTGTAAGGCAGTATTAGTTTTGTTTTGCCTTTTAATGGCATGTTTATTACAAAAGGCAGAGTTAATTCAGTTCATTGTTAATGACATCCGTTGCATTACACACAAAACAACTACCTGATGCAAGCCTCCAGACCGCACTCTCCTCGTACCGCTTTGAAATGTCTGATCATCATCATCATCATCATCATCACCGTTACAGGGATGTGAAGCTGCACACTCTTGAGAGGGCTTGTTTATGTGCAGCCAGCAATCTATAACTGAAAGGAATTAAATAGGATATTTCCCCCTAAGTGGCAATCTCTGGGGGACAAACCGTTCTGTGATTAATTAAGTTCCTTAATTTACCCATCAGTGGCCTTCTGGGCAAAGCAAATGAATTATTTACAGATATCAGTGGCTGCGTGAAAAACAGTGGAGAGAAAAAAAAAAATGTTATTGGCAGGCTAGAGGCGCTTCCAGTTGTTACTCCATCACATTTCATTAATGCTCGGTGGAGGGTGGTGGGTCATCTCTAGACACAGAGAGAAAGAGAGAAGATTAATACAGTCACAGTTACTATTAGCGATGGATATATATACTGTAGTATAGGATGGATATAAGATGTCTTGCTGTACTCTATATTCCTCACCAGTAAACAGTGCAGAGCTCCGCTTCAGAAGAGTCCATTGACCTGTTCGGTTTCAGGGTCCAGGTCTATGTCATAGAAACATGGTCTGGTGGGCAGGCCAGGGATAGTGGGCATCTAGGAGGAACACACAGAAAGATGCATCAGTAACAGCACTGTGTTTACATTCATGCAGTGAAAGTACATACAGCAGGGTTCCTACATCTTTTTGCTAATAAAATTACATGACTTTTCCAAGACTTCCGTAACAATTTCCATTACCAATATTTATCAGTCTATATATTTTTTACTTTGAATAGCTGATCTGAATGTCCCAGGTCTCATTTCTGGCTACAGCTATCAATTAGGAAATTTCTGATTAGGGTTTTAAACTTGGCATTAAACATCTCACTGGCTGGAAACAAAAGATCATCAACAAATTCCTATGACAACTCCAAACCTATATGCACATGTCCCATGTTCCATAATGTTTCCAGGTTTGGACAACACAATTTTTGAATTCCGTGACTTCTCCAGGTTTTCCCTGACAGCGGGAACCCTGGTGCAGATTCTGTACAGTCGTGTGGCGATGACATATAGACCAAGTTAATAGTTAGTGTATTTAAACGTGATCTCAGCTCTCTGACTCCCTAGTTGATCGGCTGCCTTCAGCTCTTCTGCAGTAATGTTAGGCTACTTGGCTTGCTGGTTAACATTAGCAACTGAACTGCTAGTAAACGTAGCTCATGACACATCACCTACATGTATAGAGGCATTGCTTATACAACAATGATCATAAAGAGATTTAGTCATACATCGTCATCCATCACCGCAGCAATCCAACTAACAAGTTGTGTGAGGATGATCATGATAAACTCATAAATTTGCCTTTGTTTTATTAACTAGATGCTGTGAAGAGTCTCTCCTCTGACTGATTGACCTGAATTTGCCTTTTGATGGCCATTGTAGTAAAACGTTGTTCTTGGTGTAAGGGTACTTACCGTGCCAACCAGGGGGAAAAGAAATCCAGCGCCCACACTGGCCTTGATGTCTCTGATGGGCAGGATGAACCCTGTGGGCACACCCTTCTTGTCCGCCTCGTGAGAGAGCGACAGGTGTGTCTTTGCCATGCAAATGGGTAGATTGCCAAAACCCTGAGGGGAGATGAGTACAAGCTAGAATGTCCTGTTTCTATCTCCTTTCTCCGAACCTTTCACAAGGCAACTCAAACAAACCAACTAATTACATGTGTATAACCATGTATGATGATGTTTAACTACAGACAATGAAAAACATTTTGACTCCCAGGGGTGCTGACCTGTCTGGTGTAGCGCTCCACCTTGTGTTGGGCCTCTGGGAGCAGCTCGATGTCATCGGCCCCGTAGATTTTCTGGGCAATGATCCGAATCTTATCAGCGATGGGGAGCTAAGAGGGAACCAGAAACATGCAGACACCACCATCAGTGTATTGGTTCAGTCAGTACAAACTGAGAACGTTGTTGACATGTCTCTGCAACAATACCAGCAAGACAAAATTCCTGTACATTTGGAGTACTTGAGTCTGGGAGGCCGTTTTGTTTTTACTGTTAAGCCTTTTCACTGAGAGACTGATGGCTATGTAAGATGGTATTTTCTTGTGAATGAGGACTCTCCTCTTCAATCTCACGCAGAGACACCAAGGGGGCAGCAAGACAGCTGGTCTGCTGTGGTTCCTCTGGAAAGTACAGTCAGTGTCCAAAATTAACTTTTTGGTTCACCTGCCAAGGGATGGTAAACTAAAAAAATATATATTTTTATACATTTTAATATATAGAAATATGTCAACCAACCCCTTTTCAATGTGTTTTTCATGTGTATAATCAGGCACCAATTTGCTCACTCACTTTACATGGATCAAGTTTGTTATTCATCATGAAGTGCAACAAAATTCTGATTACAAGAGAGCAATTTCAAGCAAAGTTTGGACAGGCAAACACCAAAAGCTGTATAATTTAGGCATTCAAAGGTTATTTTCTGGCTTGGCGGGTGATAATTTCAGACTGTGAGTACAGTGTAATGGAGATTACTTTCACACCAAATAGCCCCACTCCAGTAGTGGATCTGGGTGTCACTGGTGGATACCTACATCCCCTGTCACACAGTGACTGGCAATTTGCTGGCAAATCAATGGAGGAATGCTGTGTAAATTTTCAGCCACCTTCAACAGGGTGTCTGCAAGTTTCATCAACTTAAATCAACATCAAGACCTTTTTAATGCTAGTTAGAATGAAATATAAGACCAATTTCACATTTGAAAAAACTTGAAAATGATAACTGCATACCCATCCAAATATGGTCTGCATGACTGGATGAACTCCTCAAGGGAAAAACGGCACACCAAAAGGAAACCCTAACATTTTTTGCGACCTATAAAACTGAATTTAAGACTTAAAATGCAATATTTAACTGGACATGTAGGACATGTACTGTTAAGAGTTAAGAAAAAGAAAATGACAAAAACACTCAATGGAATCATAGTAGCCTGCACCAGTCAAAGTGAGAGCCCATACCTCCACGTCATAGAGGAACTTAAAGTCGCTGGGGGCCTCAGAGGCCCTCTGGACAGCTTGACCCAGCGCCACTGCACCAGCTCCACCCTCGGCCCAGTGGGAGCAGGGCACGGCGTCAAAGGCCCCTGCAGCCTTGGCCACACTGCAGATCAAGTCCAGCTCAGCCTCAGTGTCTGTCCTGCAGGTTGGGTCAACACAAGTCAAAACTAAGGGATTAAATGGTAAACAGACACAGATGCTAAGTTTCAATCCAACTGTCCACCAAATTTTGGAAATGCCACAAAAAATAAAATGAATTAGGTGAATTTCCACCAGCTGGTTTGAAGCAAATTAGCCTCTCTGATTGTAAAATGTAGCCAAGTCAGTAAACACACCCACAAGTTTCTGTTCAGCCTTTCAAATTCAATATATCATAATCTAAACAAAAACCCTTGGAAATAAAAATAATCCAAATTCTTCCATTATGTTACATGAATAATTTGTTGCAGAACTCCTTTTTCCTGTAACATACACAGCGTCGTCATCCAGCACTTACTTGAAAGCATTGACAGCCACCACCACAGGCACCCCGAAGTGCTTTGCATTCTCTATCTGCTTCCTCATGTTGCTGCAGCCCTTCTCCAGCAGCTCAAGGTTCTACAAACACACAGACCCACACAGACACGCATGCCTATCAAGAGGGAGTTCAGATGTTTGCTGGCCCATTATAGATGAGCCATGTTATAGATGAGCCCATCATCTTCAAACACCGTGCTGAGGTTCTCCGTACCAACAAATAAAACCAAAAGGCTCTTGACGACCGGATGTCCAGCCACAACCTAATAACATAAAATGATCATATAAAGGAAGTGCCGTATTTTGGCTGTCAGGGGAGCTGGACTAGTATTCCATTACCATTATTATTCCATTACAGTCATTCAGCAGACGCTTTTATCTGAAGCAACTTATAAAAAGGTGATAGTTAACACTATGTGGGGATCGAACCCACAAGCCTGAGACTGAGAGTCTCATGCTTTACTGACTGAGCTGTCTGGGCCGGATGTTGTGATACATCGGTCACTGCGATCAGAAGTCGCAGTCCTTCATCAGAGTACCTTCATCTGTAGCCAACAAGTCAAGGCTGAGGAAACCTATGTATTACATTACAGTACAGTACAGTCATTTAGCAGGCACTTTTATCCAAGGGCGACTTACAAAGGCGATAGTAGACACCCTGAGACTGAGAGTCTCATGCGCTACTGACTGAGCTGTAAGGGCCGGATATAGTATAAAGGGAGGATAGATATAAGTATAAAGGGAGGGTAGATACTGTATAGCTGTGGGTGACTTATCCATTACCTCCTCCACATATTCCTTAGGCAACGGCATCCCAGCAGTGACCTAAAGCAAAAAAAAAAAAAAAAATATCCAACAATTAATTGACCAAAAACAAAAACCCCTGTAATGATGGATTATTAGGACCAACTGTTTGTGAGAGTGAAGAAGTGGGATTGAATACGCATGAGTGCTTCCTTTGTGACCTCCACGCAGCAGGAAATATTATTACATTCACAGCAGTGCACCGACATTCACCGAGGGAGGATGAGACTTAGCACTGAATGGAGGAAATATTTAATGTGATCTATGGGCGTTTGTTAAGACTGATCTCAGGATTCGGATTCACAGTACTGAAACATGGACACTACATAAAAATGTACGTTAATGTAAAAGTATTGGGCCAGAGTATTTTAGAAACAAGAAATCACTGACATTGTAAATATATTAGGATATTAGGATATTGAGGAAAGCCCAGTAAACTCACTGTCGGTCCTCCTCCGTGCATCTTCAAGGCTCGAACAGTGGCTACCAGCACCACCACATGGGGCCTCAGGCCTGAGTATCGGCACTTGATGTTAAAGAACTTCTCCATACCAATGTCAGCACCAAAACCAGCCTCCGTCACTATTGGGAGGAAGGACACAATCAAGATGGGTTTGTCAATAGAGAGACAGATCAAGTGTAGCAGAAGCTGCAGCTGTAAGGAATACTAAGTAATATTATTGGTGACAATTTGTCCTGTGTGGCTCAATGGGTGGGTCTACCAAAAGGCATACGTTGTGTTAAATTCATATACACAATATGCTTCATACAAACAGCATCACTAGTATAAGAAATACATACAGCTAAATGATCTAGCATAGGCTTATAACTGACTACTTCAGTACTAGATCAAATGTAACTCTTAATGAAAACAGCTAGAGCTCACCATAGAGCCATTTTCTCAACTCCACTTACCTACGAAGCCCTCGGGTCCAACCAGCTTCAAGGCAATTTTATCAGCCAGGATGGAAGAGTTGCCGTGGGCGATGTTGGCAAAGGGGCCGGCATGGACAAACACAGGGGTTCCCTGCGGAGTGAGATGACTTGCATGTGATAACAGCGAGAAAACACACAACTCAAGGCAATGTCATCTCTCAGGCACACATTGAAATTTCCATCATTTTGAAAAGTTTTGGTGAAAATAAGCTGATATCTCTAACAAACTTTAGTCTAGCCGAAAGGAAATTATGGGCTTCAAAAGATCAGTTCACTGAACGCAAGTCAATGAGCCACGTTCTCTACCCACTCCTGCCTTAGTTGAGAAAAGAAGGTTTCACTCACAACTCAGAAAAACAGCCACCAGCAAATGATATCTGTCCTCTCCAGTCTAGAACTGCCTTTGGGAGCTGTTATGAGGCTTTTTGAGGGTCTAAATACTGCAAATACATACACATGTTCCTAACCTAGTTAAAGATCTAAGTACTTCTCCCACAACATCCCTTCTGGGTAACTCAGTTCCAGCCTGAGTCGTTGTCTACGATATGGCGTGTACTGAGTTTCACCCACCTCCAAAGTCTGCATCAGGTTTGGCTTGATGGCATCTCTCATTAGTACAGCTAGAGCACCACTCACACCCTGTAGAGGAAGAATATCACGTCAGACTGTGGATTAAGTGGATTAATCCTCCTTTTGCAATGGCTACTACCAAAAGACAGTAACGGAAATAGAGGGCCCACATGGTTTGGAGTTCTAGTGGGTCCCATCATGGAAGAGGCAACAGGCCACTGACCAGGTCCTCGGTGGTGATTGGCTGCCCACTGCGGCTGGTGGCCACTACCATCTTGGCCAGGCGTTGGCGCATGTCCTTTAAGCTGCTGGTGAGGGCCAGCACTGCCATGATTTCACTGGCCACCGTGATGTCGAACTGGGCCTGGAGGACAGAGAGAAGAGCACAAATGCATGTCCAATTACCATCAATAACAATGGAGCCAACTGGGATCAGGTCAGCCATTGCTTGAACTCAGTAAGAAATGGCTTCGTGGATTTTATCTCTTTACCTCTCTGGTGTATCCCTTTTCAGTTGGTGACTGGCCAATAGTGATCTTCCTTAAGAAACGGTCATTAGTATCCAACACTGAAATGACACACAAAGACCAAATGTGCATTTCATCAATAGCACATGAAGCATAATGCAACATACACACAGATCTACTGAGTCCTGATGACAGAGACCTGACAGAGACCTGAGTTCGTAACAGAACTGATGTTCATACCTCTCTGCCAGGTGACGGAGTCAGGGTCAATGTCCAGGCGGGCAAAGCGGGTGATCTCTTCCTCAGTCAGAGTGGTTGGATCAGTCTTCTCAATGCCCAGTTTCTAAACATTTACAGACAACTTAAATAGCACACAATGTGCCCTGCACTCTTTACCGTGAGATAACTAAAAACCCACAAATCTGTGATGCGATATTTACCTTTAGTCTGTTGATCTGGATGGGGGAGAATTGCCTCTGGCCTCCACTGAGGGGGACCAACCTGTTGTACAGAGCCTGAGGGTATATATATAATATTCACAATCCACAAAGTAACTTGTAAGACACGTCATTTTTATAAAACCACTGAAAAGAGGGGGTATTCACCTTATCAGACTGGGTAGACTCATGGAACATACGGGCGTCAATGGCAGCAGCCACCAAGTTGTTTGCAGCAGTAATGGCGTGGATGTCACCAGTAAGATGGAGGTTGAACTGTAATCAATAGACCCACTTGGTTAAATTAAACTTTGTATTTTTATATAAACTATAACCATTTCTGACTTTAAAGAGCAGTACCTCTTCCATGGGAATGACTTGGGAATATCCACCTCCTGCAGCACCACCTGTAGGCAGACAAAACTGCTGCTACATGTATAGGTCTTCAAGAAGTACATTTTAAGAGCTTGCATTCCATTTAACCTCTCACTAAGTGCACAGTGTTTCCAGAGCTGACCTTTAATGCCGAAAGTGGGTCCCTGGGAAGGCTGTCGGACACAAGCAAAGACGTTGAGTTTCATGTGGGCTCCCAGGGCCTGGACCAGGCCGATGGTGGTGGTGCTCTTTCCCTCCCCCAGGGGAGTGGGCGTGATGCTGTGGACAGAAAACCTCGTCAGCGCTGATCATATTTGTCTGTAATTATTGTTATGGAGGAATTGTGGAGAAAAGTGTAGAGGATGAACACATTTCCCAACAAAACATAAACAGAAAAGTAAAACAAATTCTACAGAACACCATCAGTTCAAAATAAATGTGAAAAGGTCAGGGAAAGACAAATAGATGGACAATACAGGCTGACAGCATACCCAGTGACCACCACGTATTTGCCATCAGGCTGGGCCTGGAGGCGTTTCATGATATCCAGCTGGACCTTGGCCTTAGTCTTGCCATAGAGCTCCACCTCGTCAGAGAGCAGGCCAACCTCCCTTGCTAGACGGTCAATGGGCTTGGGTACGCAGGAGCGAGAAATCACAATGTCACTGTTGGAGAGACACACACACACACACACAAACACTGATTTTGAACATGAGGCAAA
Organism: Monocentris japonica; assembly: GCA_900323365.1. Classification (NCBI taxonomy): domain Eukaryota; kingdom Metazoa; phylum Chordata; class Actinopteri; order Trachichthyiformes; family Monocentridae; genus Monocentris; species Monocentris japonica. The sequence goes on from OOFE01005052.1 coordinate 29,869, forward strand.
GAATTAAACTGCCTCCTCTTCCAAGTGCATTATTAAATTATTCAACAAACGGTGAAAAATTAACAGAGCACATGTCTCTGAGGTAGAGGAGCCACAAGAGAGGGAAATGTGACACAGGCGGATGAGGAGACCAACCTTGGCACAGGCTTCTGGAGGTTGAGCTTGGTGTAAGAAATGTCCCACTTCCCTGGTTGATGGCTCTCCAGGAAACGCTTCGCACCCAGCACAGTGTTCTACACAAACACAGATGCACACACACTTTGATTAAACACTCGCCTAATAAGCATGCCAGCAATGAAATGAAGCAAATCAAAAGTCATTCTCCATTTATTCACTTGTGATTAGAATGCAATTACTGCTGCGCTGTGGCAAAACGAGACAAAATGACCATCTGAAAGAGCAGCTTATCTCCTGCAAAAAAAAAAAAATCATGCTCAATTAACAGTCATTGTGTGCAATGTCACTCTATTAAAAAGATAGGCGAGTCTGAATAGCATTGGTAAGGCTAGTGTGAGAAACACTGTGACATATACAAACGAGTGCCTGACACTTTCAGGGACATTAAAGTTTAAACAATGTCTAAATGGAGCTCGGGTGGTTTCGCTTTACAGATGGACTCGCCTTACCGCCATCAGCATGGCCACAGTCATGGGTCCCACACCACCAGGCACTGGGGTAATGAAGCCAGCCTGCTCCTTGGCTGAGGTGTAGTGGACGTCCCCCACCACCCGCTTCCCACTCGGCTTAGTCTCATCTGAAAGAGACAGGGAGAAGCCACAAAGTCAATACCATACCAATACCATTGACTGACTTGCCTTCAGCAAAACTGCAGAGTACCGCGACTGAACTTGACCGAAAAGCCTTTGGGAGTACGGGACCGAACCTGGAATGTGATTGATGCCGCAGTCAATGACCACCGCTCCCTTCTTGATCCACTCTCCCTTCACCATCTCTGCTTTCCCGATGCCAACAACCAGGATGTCTGCTTTGCCCACCTGGACAGAGACAGCATTACGCATCAATATGCTTGAATATGACTGAATGTCCCATCAATATGAGAGATTCATGACGTCATCAGTACTGATTCCCTGCTTGCCATGGTAGACACATTATGGCTAATGAGTATTATGAATGTGTGTCCAATCTGAAGATGGGTGGTGGTGTTGCTTGTGTACCTCTCCGGCAAGATCGGCTGTCTTTGAGTGACAGGTGGTGACAGTGGCGTGGCTCCACAGCAGCAGGTCATGCATCGGAGCGCCCACAATCTTACTGCGGCCAATCACCACCGCTCTCTTCCCTGCCACAGACATGCCTGTGGAGAAACAGTCAATCCATCAATTCATTCAAACCATGTTCACATTCTGTCCCCTAGTCCAGGTATTGCCATAACACTCTTTTACATCAGTGACACGTCTTTAATGCTGTTACCTGTTGTACTTACCAGTCTGTCTGATCAACTCCATGCAGCCGTTTGGAGTGCAGGGGATGAAGCAGTCACCCAGGTCCCCACGAGAGAGCTTCCCTGCATTTATGCTGGTCAGTCTACGGGCAGACGAACACACACACACACACACACACACACACACACGTCACTTTGTCTTAAATGCAAGCAATTGATCATTCAGTCCCTGAGAGCAAATCATGAAGATTTGAATGCATGAAGGAAATCAACAGGCTGATCATTGGTACTCTGGTTGTTATTGAGGGACTCACTTATTAAAAATAAA